>JAVLVB010000468.1:430681-454398 GCA_032876305.1 Orestias chungarensis
ACTGGAACCAGTTTGGTGGAAAAGGGGCCCTTGAGGTACTAACCAGATAACTGGTTCCAGTTAAGTTGATTTAAAACCCACAACCAAGTTTGCCTAAAAGAGTCACAGCCGATTGCTTTGAATATGTAACTCCAGTTGTGAAAATTGAACGTTGGCCGCTGGACGCTTGAGCGTGGACCAATCAGAGAGCTCCTTCTATGTGACGTAGAGACAAACTTCTCAACATGGCGTTAGATTCTGAAGTGATAATTAAGGATAGATTTATTGTGGCTGTTTTCTCTAATTCCAGTCAAACTAGCGCTGAAATCGACCCTCGTCAGCGTTAAGCTCCTGGAGGAGAAAATCACCAAACTCTGAACGCTGCTGGATTTTTCCCCTAGTTACAGATATGGAGCCGAGCCAGCCGACAACCACGCTGTCTTGGTTTATTCAATAAAGACGAGCCTCTCTCTAAGTTTAGTCCATCGTAGAAAAAGACTGTTGAAGTGACAGGAAGTCTGACCTGAGAAGACAGAAAGTGGGGACGTTTGACACTCGTTTGTGTCTGACTTTTTAGGGTCAGTGTCTGACCCTAAAAAGTGAACAAACTGTAAAAACGCGTCCAACTTTAAGCGTCAGGCGCGTTTTGGACGCTCCAGACGTGTTTGGTGTGAACGCATCATTAGTATCACTTTTCGAAATGCAAGTGAATTTCAAACCGCAACAGATTTTTATTCCCAAACTGTCCTTTTCAAAATTAATCTTCCGCACACAGCAGGGACGTTACTAGGTTTGAGAGACAGGGGTGGCTTAGCCCCCAGAGGAGGTAAGACATTGCGCCTCACACCTTGAGAACACTTTCCACCGTTTATATTCTATTTAATTAATTATTAATAGCTTTCATTATTTAATTGCTTGATAAATTTACTTCATCAGCTAAACTACAGCAGCTAAAATGTGCTAAAATACAAAGAAAAACAACGGTACTTGCCATGCATTCCTGCGCAAACTGAAGTGTGAAAGTGCTTCACCACTCATCATCATGGAAACATTTTACAGAAGACTCTGTTCTCTAACCACCAGACTCACCAACATCTTCATAAACCAGGCCATCAGGATGGTGAACTCCCCCGCCGCTCTTTCACCTTTCCCATCTCCCTCTCCCCCCACAACCTGTCAGGAAACTAGAAACCTGCACCACTATGCTGCCATTAAGCCAGGAATCTGCCTGCCACCACCCATATGTCTGACACATTACGTGCACTATACCTTTTGGCACCGTTCATTTTACATCGCAATGCGCCCTCTGCATCTTTGCAATAAACCTCTTCCTGTCTGTGTGCATGCCCTTTACTTTGGCATGTCTTTGTCTACACCTGGCACAGGGACAAACATATGTTTGATTCCTTTATATGTCTACTACATGTGAGGAAATTAACAATAAAACCATCCTTGATAGATTTGCTCTTAACCTATGGTTTAACCCAAAATACACGTTGTTATAAGTAGACAGAAGACAATAGATCATCGCAAAGAAGGAAATCCTTGAGACTTTTTTAAACTAGTCTGTTAACATGTTTTAATGCAAATCATCATCTGACATTGTTTCACCACAATTAGATTCATCACCTCATCGCTATTCATCCTTCACACAGACACTAGAGACAGAAATGTACTTCAATCCATCTGATGAGGATTTTACCACGCTATGCTTCGGTCCTCAAAATATTGATCGATCTTTACAAATAGAAAACTAATCTGAACTGCTTTCATCGTGTTTGGGTCATAAATGACAAACTCTAATCTATCTGGGTTTATTTGAGTCCGCTATGATAGCAGGATGATGGTTCTTAGGCTTTTAATCTCGACTACTGGACACATTTGGCAGTTTGTTTTTAAGACAAAATGAAATCAGTGGATGTGTTTGAGGCGGATGACTGACGAGCTTCTTCCCGTCTCTTCCTCTCAGGATCTGGCAGCGCTGCTCGCTAACGGCACGGTCACCAGCAAACCGCCTGTCACGCTGCGCTTGGTCATCCCGGCCAGCCAGTGCGGATCCCTCATCGGGAAAGGTGGATCCAAGATCAAGGAGATCAGAGAGGTGAGTGCGGAACGATCCCCTCAGGAAAGAGACGTTTATTGAGGGTTATTGACACATCGCTGCCCTGCTGTAATCTTTGAGACACGTGCTGAAGATTTGTGTGGTTGAAGTTTGATTTTTCCATCTCTGTCGTTGGTCCTGTTGGATCTTTGTTGACCCAGTTAGGTACAAAAAACTCTTCTGTGCATTTGTGTCTTTGCTGTTTGTGGCTGATGATCTATATCACAAAACCATGACAGCCAAGGGAGAACCAACAGCTTAAAACAGGGGCGTTCAAATCTAGGTAATACACAGCCTAGTTGAAAATATGCGATTATCAGAACTACTGCACACATATTTAGATCACATGGATTTCCTTGCGTTTATTTGTTCTTTCACACAGTGGGAGAAAAAACACCAAAGATTGTTCAAAGTGGCGAGCGTTCACTCTCTCTTTTTTAACTCCGTGTACAAATAACACAAAGATGTTTTTTTTGAAGTGACGTCTCGCTCTGACTATGTTGTTGAACCAGTTCTATTTTTATCATTTTTAACTGCTTATTATATTCGCTGACCACAAACTTATTTATAATGTATTTAACTTACTCAGACATGAACTGATTACCATTACAAAGAGGCATCACAACCACATGATTTAGGGTCAGGTATGAGCAGATAATGGGTTACGTTTAGGGTTGGGGTCAGAGGTCAGGGTCAGGCTATGGTAATCCATCACGAATCAATGGAGAGTCTCCACAAGGATGGAGAAAGCTGATGCATGTGTGTTTGTAGACCACAGGTGCGCAGGTCCAGGTAGCCGGCGACCTCCTGCCCAACTCCACAGAGAGAGAGGTGACGATATCAGGCGGCCAGGACGCCATCATCCAGTGCGTGAAGCTGATCTGCACGGTGATTCTGGAGGTGGGTTCGGATCCGCTGGTCCCTCATTTCAGCAAAGGAACACGAAACTCCGGGGGAAATAATTCCATGAATCTGGAGACGGGTGGGTGAGGCTCCTGGTTTTACTCATTGAGTTGTATGAAGGATCCACTTCTATTTAAAACCCCCTGAGAAGGTTTAAAACTGACTGAAACGTTAGATTCAGTTCAAAAATAAATCCTTAATGAACATAAAGCAAAAGCATTAACCCTACTGTGTAGCGTTACTGATACCCATCAGACAATCTGATACCCATCAGACAATCCTGGAAGCTGAAGTTTTGTGGAGATGTTAGAGAGCTCCTTAATTTTGGATGCACCAGATCAGCTGGTCCAGCTGATCTGGGAGCGGCAGATTAGCAAAAAAAAAAAAAACTCAACTGCTGCCAGAAACCCCAGATAATTTCTGGTTTAAATGTACGTCCTTCATAAAACCGTGAAAACAGGTCAGGTGTGGCCTTCACCTGCTGGCCCCGCCCCCATGTCAGTGTAACCTGTGTCGCCTAGCAACTGTGACCGCGTGAAGCATGTTTTTTCAGCCGTATTCTTCTAAGGTGTCAGATAATAATAATAATAATGTATACTTTATTGATCCTGTAGGAAATTGTTTTTGGTGTAATCACACTGATGCAGTCATTTTGCAGGCACCAGGTAGGCAGTAGCGTAAAGGACCCACACTGGATGCTGTGGTGTATTTTTTGCCCTGGGCTGGATTAGAACCCATGACCTTTGGATTGGAAGCCTGGTGACATTCCAATTGAGCTATCCAGCTGCTGCATGTACATAAAGAATTTAAACGTCCTAAAAGTGATTTTAATATTGAACGTTACCTTCATTTTAAAGTGCGTCATAAGGTCTTTGATGGTTATGTTCATGTCCGTTTTCAGATCTACTTTCCTGCTCTCAGCTACGGCTTTACAAACAGATAAAACTACTTCATTTGGAAATTTAACTATAATCCCTAATCTCAGACGAAAAAGCGGCTCCACAATCTGGACACAGCAAATAAATCCAGGAAGTTCATCGATCATCAACGATAGCTCGCTAGCTAACAAGCTAACTAGCTAAATGCTGACAACCCTCTTCAGATTGGTGTGTAAAGACGGACTCTTCATTCAAATCAACTTCACAGAAAATGCCAGACTGCTCCACAGTGTCTTTAGTCAGAGTCTCCTTAGACCTGCAGAAACACAGTCTGCTACAGGATATTGTCAGGATCTCAAACACATATTTGAAAATACTTGGATAATATGAACTACAACAACATTCAATTTCCATCTGGGAATAATAAAGTAATTCTGAAACCCTCAAAGTTTGATCAGGTCCAGGAAACTTGAAGAGCAGAATTGTTCCTCAAGCTGAGATTTTTTGAGAGCTTCAGCTACGGTGGCTTCACAAGGTCAAAAACAGAAGAATAGGAGCTCGTCTGAAGCTGAGCTGCTGGGAGAGAAGCAGAAGATCTGCAGAGTGGAAACTTAAATCTAATTCATGGTTAAATTGGGATTAACTAGAGTCTAGTGGCAGTCAGAGTTTCTGCTCGGAGGCCACGACTGGTAACAGAGAAATCAAAGACTCCGGAAGCTCATTGGTATTCCTGGCATCGGGATCTGGGAGGAGAGAAGAATAGAGAACAGAAATGCTGAGCTCAGCTGGATCTGAGTCTTATCTCCTCATCCAGAGTTCTTCTTCTTAGATATGAAATGATCCTATGAGCTTTTTCTCCCTGATAAAACAAAATCCAAACGAATAATATGTGTAGTTGCAATTTTTTAATTTAAACAAATCAACTCCAATTTGAACAGAACATTCTTTACATGATTGCTGGCGGAAAGTTTGAAGGGATCTGGCAGATTCCTCTCCCTACTAAGTAGTCTTGGATTGGGTTCAGCTCAAAAAGAAAAAGTCACGCTGAATGTTTCCATGGTGACCGTCTCCGGAGACGAGGACAGGAAACACAGAGCCAGGGCAGGTTTGTGTGGTCGGCCCGGTTCATCCGCGACGTCCTCTAGCGTCTTCAAGACTAGAACCAAAGAGAATTGAAATAACCTGAAAAAGACAAAAGCGGAATCAAATCGATGCCTAAAAATATCAAATATTTACGTTAAAACTGAGCAAATTAAGAGGCCTTATTGAGAAAGTTCAGCCGTTTCTAAATATCTCAGCTTTTTTAGGCATTTTAATCTGGGGAACATAGAAACACAGAAACTAGATCCTGGTTCTGGTTCTGGTTACGCCAGCAGGTTTCTCCATTAACCATCTCATCGACCATCCGAGTGTTTCCATGGTACGTCTGACTCAGACATCCTCATCCGAGTTAAATTTGATGGGTACGGATAAAAACAACAGAACTTAAAACAACACTGAGCCGCGGCGTCGTGCGTAACGTCTGACTGGCATCGTTCAGGTTGGAACAGGAAGTCCTTTCTCTCTCTGTGAAGGAAATGAAGGGGTCTCTTTTTTTTTGTCTCTGTAGTCTCCACCCAAGGGAGCGACCATTCCGTACCGACCCGGTCTGACTCCGGGAGCCGTTCTGCTAGCAGGAAACCAGGTGAGCAGCTTCTGTTGGCCACCCTTCCCTCTTAAAAAACGTCCTAGTCAAAGGGTTTTACTGCGCGGGAATAAAAGAGTCTGCAGGAAACAGTTAATTGCTTCTTTTAAAATAAATCTGTTTGTCTCTGGTATTCTAGAGCGACCAACGTTTAATTTCATTTTACAGGAATATTAAATCATATTTAACTCCAGGATGCTTTTAGACTTGCTGCAGAAACATTAAATGCATCACGGGAGGTTTGGATCTCTCAGTCAGCAGCCGAGTTTAAAACAACAAAATTAAATTAAATTATTCCTTTAAAGACGGTTTAAGGAAGAGAACTTCCTGTTCCCGGTTCTGACAGCTGATTGGAGCAACGTCTGCGTTTACTTTCAAACGTGGAGATAAAATCAGAGAAATATTTTCTGTACCTTTTAAAGGTCTGAGTGTTGATAAGCTTTTTTTAGATTTCAACCCAGGATCAAGGCTAAGCAGCATCCTGCCTGGCTCATGGGTTCACCGATCGGCAGCAACACGGATATCCAGCCTGAGTGAAGATGGAGAGATGTCCCAGTTGTGATGCTGATTAATCCTATTAATTTCCCAGAGGTTCTGCTGGCACCGTTACTTCATTTCTGTCCGTTCATCTCCCAGCAGCTTTTCAGCCTTTTAAACGTGATCAACTGGTGGGTTTTCACCGTTTCTTAAACCGTAGACTAACCACAAAGTTAAGAATCAATTAAATCAAATCCAAAATACTTTGTTTATCCAAAAGGGAAATTAAAATAATGGAGGATGAATTATCTGCATCCATCAGAAACGCTCAACTTATATCCGTATATCCTGACATGGATTTGTTTGTCGAACCAAAGGGATGCATGTCCAGAAAAAGTCCGTGGGGATCTTTCCTCCAACGTCTAAAGAGCAGAGACATGGAGAGCTGAGGAGATGTTTGTGCTTAGTTCTGTCTGTAGGATTTTGTTCTGGATATTTATTAAATCAGCTGACGAGAAAAGACGTGATCGGTTGATCCAACATGGCGACCTGCTTTCTCTGCAGACGCTGTAGGTCTAAAAGTGTTTTTAAACTTTTGAACAGAGAGTCCACAGAGAGACTCTCTGTGGACAAACCTGCTAACCGAGCCGCTCCCATCATCTCGTCGTCACTGTCACTGCAGGAGCTTTAATAAAGCTTCATTCTGGATCACTGCATAAATTATCCAATAATAATACACACATACATACGTACTCGTGACCTCCACAGTTTTAAAACATTTACCTGGCAGCCTTCAAATGTTAGTCTCTGTTTATTTAGCAACAATTAAAACAAGATTGCTTTAATTGTAGTACACCACTAGATGGTGCTGTGTTACTTAAACCTCATTAAGACTAGCATATAAAAAAAATACAATTAAAACCAGATTTTAAAAGTCATCAGCACATCTTTCGCCTACGGTGATAATAAACGATGGAGATGATGACAACAACGGTTGCCTAACATGAACTGAAGTATAAAAACACCAAACTAAGAGAACGTTGACGGGGAATAACTCCAGTCGAAACATAGCTGACATTTTCTTATTTTGTGTTTTTTTTATTTTATTTTATTTGTAGGCAGTTGTTATGTTTCTGGTCACGATCCATGGATTCAGCGTGAGGGGAAAAATCATGACAATGTTTATCAGGAGTTTCTGCAGTTTAGGCTAGTGTTAGCATGCTAACATTAACACTTTAGGCTAGTGTTAGCATGCTAACTCTAACGCTTTAGGCTAGTGTTAGCATGCTAATGTTAACACTTTAGGCTAGTGTTAGCATGCTAACCCATCTGTATTTAGGAGGTTTGGACCGACACGCTCTGGTCAGACATTTAACAGGTTTCTGGGCGGATGCTGATGGTTCTGTCCTGCTAGAGGTCAGGTCCTCGGTTGAACTGGGAATCCCAGCTGGTCCCAGTCCAGACGGGAATATTGGGTTCGATTCGGAGCGTCAGAAACTAAGTCCAACATATTTAACCATCTGGTCATTTGTTCCAAAACAAACAAGATCTGAATTCATTCATATTTATTCATATTTGTTAATGTTTCACCTCTATTTTTATTCTCTGAGTGATAAAACTGTAAAATAGTTATTTTTGTTCATATGAGCTTCAGCTTCAACGTTCTTGTTCTTTTTCTAAGTCCAAATAAATCATTTTAATAAGGATTGGAAAATTTGGGACAAAATTTCACGTTAGAAGAAAAGAACATAAGAACAGATAAAACCCTCAACAAGTTTGTTTAAAAAGACCTTTTTCATGTCTGGTTATTGATTTCCTGAGTGTTTACCGGCTGAGCCGATGTTTCAGATCAGCTGATCTTTGGGTTCTGCTGAACTCGGGCCGGTTTCAGCTGCGGTTCTGTCTCTCTGTCTCGGTTGAAGGTGTTCGAGGCTTCGGACTTTGGATCTCACCCCCTGTTCTCTGTGGCTCAGGCAGGCCTGGACCTGCAGCAGGTGAGTCTCTGAGGATGGAGAGGAGTAACTAGTTACAGCTACTTGGTTTCCCTTTGGGATAAATTAAGTATTTTTGATGTTGAAATCTTCAGCATCTGCATAAGATCGATAAAATAACTCATAAGTCCCCGACAGTCCGTCCTGCTGCTCAGTAGTTGAAAGTGTCCTCAGTTGAGTCCCGTCTCTACTGAGGACAAAGTTTACCTCTAGAGTTAAAACTGAGCTTCCAGATCGGACCTAACGACCTCTGACCTTTGTTTCTGCTCCCTCTGTTTCAGGCCTATGCAGTCCAGAGTCACTACGGCGTTCCACATTCGGAGGTAAAGTCCGTTTCCGGGACAGAATCCCTCTCCGGCTCCATCGTCTCACAGCTTGTGTTCTCTGTTTGTTTGTCAGCTACTGAAGCTTCAGCAGCTTTCCATGCAGCAGCAGAGTCTGGCCTCCATGGGTCAGTCAGCGAGCGTCCTGCCTGGTACGTCTGACTCAGACATCCTCATCAGTTATGGCAGGAGGACGTCGCTTTGTATTGACAGTTCAAGTAAATCTACGACAGGCTGTGAGCAAATCTGTCAGTGAACCAGTGAAGTTGGCTTCTGATTGCAGCATTTAGTTTGGGAAATGGCTAAAGGGCGATTCCACCAAATTTCTCATTGAGCATCTTTAGTCTGCTGTAATTTAAACTGCAAAAGTCAGAATCTACAAACCTGGACTAGATTATTTCTGCAGTCCGACATTTAAAACCCAGTTTGTGAAACATTGATATGATTCGGAAGACTTCAGAAAATGGCAAATTTATGGTGCGTTTGTTTAAACATCCGACCCGGACGTCCGAGGTAAACTAGGATGTTTTTCTTCTTCTTTCTGTCTCTGATAACTCCGAAGAGGCCGAGGTAAAATTCCGACTTGGACAGTATTGATTTTCATTGTGTTTAAACCACCATGTTGGTTTAAATGACGATTTCAGTTACTCATAGGACTTTTTCTGCCTCCGTAACTCTGGGTATGGGCGTCCTTGTTTAAAACTGGTGTCTCTAAATGTCTCTAGGAAAGCTGGCAGAAGATAAACAATGAAATTCAGTGAAAATCGCATGGGGAATAAACAAAACTGGAGCACCTGGTACTCAGTCGGACGTTTAATAAAACGCTCAAAGTGGAAACGTGACGTTATTTCCGAGATCCAAGTCGGCTCGGAAAGGTTAAATGAACGCAGCATAAATTCTTGTTTTCGCATCTGAATCACATTAGATCATCTCTTTAAATAGAATAGAATAGAATTGGATATAATAGAGTAGAATACAATAAAAATAGAATAGAATATTGTCCTTGAATCACCTGCATACTGAGATATTAGACTCAACGCTCCAGTTTGGTGCCAACGGTATACAATAAGTCACAAACCTGGTTTTATCTGGAAGGCCCAATCAGAAGCAGCTCCAGTCCGCTGCAATAATCTTTTGCTCTTTGACGGTTTTTGTTTACAGTCTGCTGTATATTTCTTTAACCTTAATTTCTTTACATGAGCCTCTCTCCCGCTCCATCGTCTCTCTCAAAATGCTTTACCATTAAGCCAGAGGGGCTTCGTACATTTGTGCTTTTTTTCTGTTTGCATTTGCTTTGAGGTTGTTTGTGAAAACAGAATAAAACCAGCAGCTGTGCTCGAAAACAGGCGTCATGTCCAGAGATCTGTAGGATCCGCTTCCACATGTCCGACCTACAGGGACATCATTTCAGGACTGAATTAACGATTTTAATCAGACGACATGTCGTCTCCTTTTCCTCTCATTTTCCCCGCTGGAGAATCATTTTACTGTTGTGTCATTTCTGAACACTCTGAATACTAATGTGTGTAAGACAGCTTTGATCACAAGACTCCAGCTGAGCCAAACGGCCCGGCTGTCGAGTTACTCTCTCATGTCAGCCGTTCGCTGTGGGATCAGCGACGAACCGAACTGGAAATCCAACGACTGACGGAACAAAAAGATGACAAGTATGATAAATTCATGGATGCGACCGAAAGACGAGACACGCACAGAAAGAAGAGATTAAAAGCAGGAGAGAAATTAGAATTTCTGTCTCCAGAAATCCCTGAAACAACAAACGTCTTTATCATTTGGAATCTGATCCCACGTGAGGATCAGCAGACCTGCCAGACTTCCACGTTTAGCTCAACTGATCCTTGGATAGGCTGAGAGGTTTCTCTGTTTCTGCTTCGCTCATCAGACGTGAAATAAGTATTTCTGACGTCTGATTTCTATCTCTGGTTTTATTTGATGTAGATGTGGAAGATCTTGGATCAGCTGAGAGCCGGCTTTACAGCGACGCATTAATATCTGTACTGAACATGATCAGAAACATGAAGTACCAAATGTTTAAAGAGATGTTTTATATGTTGAACCAAACAGGATAAACTGTCCAACAATGTTGTTGAGGTTTATAAAGACCTAAAACTATAATGCCTATAATGATGATGATGATGATGATGATGGTCACATAAACGTGAACCGTCTGTAGTTCCAGTAAACAAAGCTCAGGCTTGAAGATGTTTAATTTTTTTCACTTTTCAGGAACTTCTAGGAAATTTAGAGCAACACTAAGCAACTTTGAGGAGGGTGGCAGGAACCTTCCCACACTAAACCACTACAAATGTGCTGACTGCTTTACGGCATACGTCACTTCCCCCGTTTCTTATTTCCAACATCATCATCTGACATTGTTTCACCACAATTAGATTCATGACCTCATCTCCATTCATCCTTCACACACACACTGGAAACAGAAATGTACTTCAATACAACTGATCAGGATTTTACCACGATATGCTCTGGTGCTCATGGGAAATGCAGTCTTCCTTCAGGCTAAAACACAACAGCTTTTGTTCACACTGGGCCACCAAAATTGACCAAAACTGAAAGTTCTTTAGTGTTGCTTTAAAACATTTTACTTTGAAAATGTCTGCATAGGTTTTTATAAACCTACGCAGACACTGCAGTGTACGAGGTGTCCCTGAATGCACCATACAGGATCAGCAGTTCTTGTAACTCAACTGGTCTAAATGAGTCGCTGGTGAAGTTTCTGTTTGTGTTGATTAGTTTTACTGATTTTAATGGTTTCATATTTTACTAATATGTTTGATCTTGTTTAGTTTGATTATCTGTTTTCATTGATTAAAGTAGATTTTCATTCCTTTGTTTCCCAGGAACGGTGGAACCTACTTCCCAAACCAGGTCTCAGGAGCTCCTCATTCCAAACGACGTGAGTAAAATTTAAACGGTCTGAACAGCCGTAGCTGTGGTGTCTCCTCTTCTTCTTCTTGAGCTCCACTGAAGCAAAGCATGAGCTGTTGAAAGAGTCAGACAGGAAGCGACAGCGTAGCCTTCCTGCTGGTGTGAATAAGACTTCCTGTTTCCACGCCGTCCTCGCTCTCTCTTTCTTAAAGGATCGTTTCAGGATCGCTTCCTGTTGTGAAACAGATTTAACATGCACTCCTGCGTACACGTGTGAAAACGCAAAGAGAGCTTTAAGCACCTGTGCATGAAAGTGTGTGATACCTCTGTGAGTGAGTTGTTGAGCCGACCAGCTTAATGACATCCTATAGCTCCAAGTTAGCGCTTTAACTGCCTCTCTGCCTCTCTCTCCCTCAGTATTCCTATCCAAATTACAGGGCAGCAGGGAATCGCCCTGAAATAGCCTCGCCCCCTCCTCTGCCTTGTCTGCTGCTCTGCTTCTGGCGGGTTTTGCCCCACAGGCCTTACATAGGAGAACGTCTGCTAGGATAGCAGCATCCTGCTACACTCTCATCTCCAGAACCGTCGACTTAGCAGAAAGAAAGCAATAAAGCCTCCGCTTTGATTCCCAGATCTTTCATGACGAAGCTGAATCCGTGTTTGAAGCTGATCTGAACGCACAGCTGATTCTATTGATGGCCAGCAGGGGGAGCTATGTCGAATGTTGTGGAACAGATAACTCATAATTGGGGATTTTACCTGTAAAAACAAAACAATCATCGGGAACTTTCTGTTTTTCTAGTGTGAGTTAAGGTTCTAAATGGTTCCACAAGACAAAAAATAATCAACCTGGTAATGGAGGCACAAAAAACGAACGGAACCGTCGACATCTTAGTGCTTTGAGACTCGATTTAATTTCAACGCTTTATTTTTATCGATGCCAATTAAAAAAATTATGGAGATTCTGTTTTCATTTAATGTTCCTATCAAACATAAGTTGTTTTTTACCTCCAGCAACGTAATTTTCCATATATGGTAGGAATGAGCGTTTTCTCCGTCCAGCTCAAAAATATGAATAAATGTTTACATGTTGACATGTCAACTTATATGATAGTTACGGGGGGGAATATAGAAAATATATTTTTATGTTGCAATGAAATAAGTCGGGCGAGATAGGTTGTCTTTCCTTTCCACTGTCGCCACATGCTTGTCCAAGATTAGACATTGCTGGAACGTTTATTAACTTCCTGTTGAGTTTGTTTTAAAGTACAGACTGAAGAGTCACCAGACCTAATCTGTATAGATAGATAGATACATAGATACATAGATAGATAGATAGATAATGTATATTATTTAGGTGTATTTGGGAAATGAGGCCACATCACGTTCAATCTAAGTAAGATTAAACACAGCGACACCAAAATATGTTCGAATAAACAGGAAATAACCCACAAAACTATGTATGGTAAAATAACAGTTCAGTATGAATATTCAAGCTTAATAACCAAGATTTCAATAGAGAACTTTGAAAATAAAGCCAAATTAGCTTTAAATTATTCAAGATTAGTTTGGGCTGAGTTTTTGGAAAATCCATCCAAGATGGCCGCTTAAGATCGGCATAAGCTCACAAGGCGGCTTGAAACACACATAAGCAACTATGTTGCTGTTTTTGTGAGTTTCCATGATCGTAGAACGACGGCTGTCCTTTAAACAGCAGAATCTATGACAGGCATGTTAGCTCAGCTGTAGCTGCTAGGATAACAGACCAATCACCTCCAGCTCTCCTCTAAGGTTCACCTTCTCCGTCTCATCTCCTTCGCAGCTGATCGGATCAATCATCGGCCGCCAGGGAACCAAAATAAATGAGATCCGCCAAATGTCGGGGGCTCAGATCAAGATCGGCAGTCAGATGGACAGCAGCAGCGACCGCCATGTTACCATCACCGGCACGCCGATCGCCATCAACCTGGCTCAGTACTTGATCACTTCCTGGTAAGCGGCAGCGTCCGGCGTGCTCTGTTTGAGGGACGTTACTAAATTCACACAATGCAAACTTTGGTCTAGACATCGGCTGTTGTGAGTCAGTAATTTATTGGTCATCTTAGACAGAAAACGTGTTTACGTTTGAGAGCTAGGGTCAATTGGAAATAATGTATGATTTGTTTGAAATCAATTATCTTGTAAATGGTTGTTTTCAAAAAGGTGCTACAGAAGTAAACTGAACAAAATTGACCCGTTTACGAAACATTAGAGTAAAAATCGTGTGAAATCCAAGAACTGATGACAATCCAGGGAGACGGAACCCAACGTGCGTTTGCGATTTTAATTACTCACCAGAAACGACTTCATGTCCAAAGAATCGTTCATTAGAGTAAACTAGCTAAGCTGACCTCCTGACATCATCAGCTTGGTGAGATCCAAACATCTGGTTCATCGTCGATCTGCTGTCAGTCAAGTTAAAGTGGAGGAAAAATATCACATGTAGCATCAACAGCTCCTCATTTCTGCCTGCGGTTGGCGTGTCAACGTTTCTAACTTGAGCAGTCTGAGGCTACGTCCTCACCGCAGTCCCAACTTTTTACCCCCCAGAGAATTTGTGCCACTTCTGTATCTGATAGTTTTAAAAGTACCTGCAGTCTGAACGTCGTGGAGCATTTTTTTACAACTTTTCCATCATCAAGCTGAGACGAGCGTCGTCAACTGTGCAGCGTAAACAACGTCTGAAGCAAGCGCTGCCGAGTTTAGCTTTCTTTTTTTTCTCAGCTTCCTTCGTCTTGTTCTAATCTTGTGCTGGGGGACGTCCACGCTCTTCTTCTGGTCGCTTTGAGATCGTAAGCCGTTCACACAGTAGGACGGTCGTCAGGTTTATCTAGCAGAACGAACGAACACCAACAAAAAACGTACTTCAGCAAAAAATTGGAACTGAGCATCAAGACCTGGTGAGTAAAGGAAGCCTTGTTCATATAAACCTTTGAGCTCTGTGACTTCCGCACCAGGCCACACGGTGGCGCAGTTTTTTAGACTTCTTGCCGTGTGGGCAGAAAGTCCTGGGTTTGAATCCCAGCCTGAGATCATCATCAACACCACTGGTGTCCTGGGCCAGACTGGAAACCTGATCAGAGTGTAACCCGCCTCTCGTCCAATAAGAGAGAAGCAGCGCCCCCCAGTGACCCTGTAGGGAGAGGCAGGTGTGGCCAGTAGATGGATGTTCTTTGGCTCTAGCTGTTACGACTTGCTTCCTGAAACTTTGACACCAGATGTCAGAAATTATTGTTCTGTTCGCAGGACGGGATCGAGACTAAATCCCTGCAGCTGCAGCAGTCAGTGTTTTCATACACGTGTTCCTCTGTTGGATTGTTTGTGTGAAACTGTTTTTGTTCCATCTTCCTCCTCTCTCAGGAGCGACTGATTCCTGCAGGTGTGTTCTGCCGCGCTGCCATACTAACGTATCTCTGATGGTTTTGTTTCCTCCTCCCTAAGCCCCCTCCCAAGCCATCACTCCAACTTATACAGCACACCCCCCATCCGTACAGCGACCCCCCTACAATGATCCGTTGCAAACACGCCCGTCTTCTGATTTTATGTTTTTCATTTTCCTCTCCAGAATCCTGTTTGTTTCCGTTTTTTGGTTCACATTCAGTTTTTATTCTTGATTTTTTTTTAACATGTCTTTTATTTAACCCTCTAACCCTTCTCCATCCGACCCTCCCCCCCTCCTGACCCCTGTCCTTCCTCCACCCTCCGCCCCCTACCTCTCCTCCACCTCCTTCCTCCAGTTTAGAGACCGCCAAATCCACCGCCCAGTCCTCCTCCATGTCGTCTCCCGTTGACCTGACCATGAGCTTCACCCAGCCCGCCCCCCCTGCCTCGTCCTCCTCCTCCCCCCTGGCAGCGATGGGTGCAGCACTGCCCCACGCTCCAATCCTGGGCGCTCCCTACGCCTTCCCCTTCTCCAGCCTCCTGGGGATGAAATCCATCCCCTTCCTGGCACTCTCCACCCCTCCCGCCTCCACAGCAGCGGCGGCCCTCGGGGCTCCGGTGTTACCGAGCTCGGTGCAGGCGTCCACGGCGGGGGTCTCGGTCCCGCCTCACGTTTCGGCTGCGCTGGCGTCCTACACAGCCAAGATCTCGTCTTCAGCCAACGGGATGAAGAAGCCGGAGAGACAGAAGTTCTCTCCTTACTGATGTTGGAGCAGATCCATCTCTGAGGTGTCGTTCAAACTGCCGGGCCGCCGAACTCTGTCACTTCCTTTTTCCTTTCTTGACTGCTAACAGGGATCACTGTGGGATTATTGGAAAATTCTTGAGTTTATATGTCAACGCTGATCTTGTAAAACAAAAAAGGATCAAGTGAAGCTGTTTAAGGTCTGAAACCAGAACTGTCGGTTTACATGCGCAAAATTCCTCGATTGGATTAAAATGTATCTGGAATAAATAATCTGAATCTTTTGTTTACAAGGACACAAAACTAAATAATCATAACACCAAGTTTAGGCAGCATTTCTTTTATAATCCAGCTCCTGCTTTAATGTGCCAGACTATTTGTTTACCCGCCATTCTGCCCTGACCACTAGAGCGGCATTGAGGCTTGTTAATGCCGGGTCGACCTGATTCCATCAAGTAAACATGCCCTCAGTTTCTGCGTGAGATTCGTGCGCACACGCTTACAATGATAGATCTGAGCTCTACAATGAGTATCAATTCGCTCAAACCTGTAGGGGCCAAAAATGATGCCATAGTAACGATCCGCTTATCAAAGTTGTACAACAGGATTTGTGCAGATTTTGGATCTCCGTGCACACATGATTCTAATTGCAGCTTGTAGTCCATAAAACACGGCACTTATGTCCATGTAAACGCAGCCAGAGATGCTGACGCAGGTCTGGTTTTAACCTTTATCATTGACTTTAAGCTAAACCTTCCCATCACCTGACAGGAAGGAACCTTTCAGCATTGTAAAATCTGACAATCACCTTGTAGCTGCAGCGGTTACCTCTCAGGGTCATCAAGCCCCCACCCCCCTACCCCAAACCCCCACCCTCCACAATCCTCCACCAAGTGAATGTTGTCACCCAGAAGTAAACAGTGGACGGGACAAAAAGACTTTCCTTCATGTTCAGACAAACCAGTGGATGCTTTAAACATCCGATCTCGAGAAAACGCAGAACCCGCCTCCGTCGCCATGAGTGGGTGGGGTCGACAGACGAAAGGGGGCGTGGTTTTGTATTATTTAAAGCTGCTGACGTAGCATGTCCTGGACCAGCCCAGGACAAAACCGGTCCAGTTTCTGAATCCTGCAGTGATGCTAGCATTGCTAGCACGGCTAACCATCAAGCATTAACAAACGTTCCAGACATTTTATGATAACATCCGGATACAAACTGTCTCCAGTTAAGCGTGTGATCAAGACGTGTCTGAGACGGTTTTATAGAAGAACATTGTTTCAACACGAGTCCTGGGTTAAAATCCCTGCTTGGTTCTCTCTGGTTGAGCTCTGAGGTTGTGGGTAAACTGGTGACATTAAAAACATGATTTATTATCTTTTTCATTTCGTCGGCGGTTAAGGTGCAGAATCTTCCTCAACCTTCTCCTTTAGTATCACCAGTTGTCCAGTTGTCCTCTGAAAGCCGCGTCATTTCCAGCATTCACTGGTTTGTGTGAGACGTCAGAATCTGCATCGTTTCATTTCCCAACAATCCCACAGCTCCGCTGTTGCTCCGAGGTCGGCTCGATCCGACGTCCTGGTCGGTCAGAGCGTCTCAGAGTCCGGCTGATCCCAGCCTGTAAAAGCCATAAAGACTTTCAGCTCTTCTCGTCTCCGTCCTGCTCTTTATTCCTCCATATACTCGTATATTTATTAATAACTGTTATGGAATCTATTTATATCACTGATCACTAACACTGAGCTGACTTTGTATACGACCTAAATGTCCTTCTGTTTTGTCGGATTCTCTTGTAAAGTTTTATTTTTATTTCCCTCTGATCCACGTTTGTTTAAATTATTTGTAACGTATTAAGAGAAGAATTGCAGCTACGGGTTTAGATGAAATTCTGTTTCTGATGTGACTCTAAAACTGTGTTGAGTTTTTATTTAAGTGTGTGAACCAATCATCTTTTTCACTGTGGCATTAATAACTGTTTGGAGTTTCAACCAGATATCAGAACCGAACCCTCCCTCGGCTTTTGAACTGTCGGCCGAAACTTGGCATCAGAACCGGAATTTGAACGAGACTGAATCTGTAAACTGAAAATCAATCAATTAAATCTAATAGTTAAAGGGGAAGAAATCTATAGAGGAACGTTTTACTGATATTAAACGTAAATCTGTGCTTGATTACTCTGGCCTGACCTGGATGTTTGACACAAAATTGAAACTGATTCATGTTAGTTGAAGTGAAAGAAGAGAAAGTGAGTTTTAGATAAGATTTTAAAACAATTATTTCGTTTTAAATTTTGTAAAATTAAATTTTTATCCAAGTCCTTTCATTTTATTTTATTTTTACAAAGATTCGGTCTGAGAAACTCATACTCAGTTTCTGATGGCAAGTTTCTGGACAGAACTAGAACAGGTAGAACCACAAGCAACAGACAAAAGTTTGGTGTAAAACTGACCAACTGGGTGGTGAAATCATTTCTGCTGTTTAAAGTCACCACACACATAAAACCGTAGGGCGGTCGAATGAACTCCCGTGACCTCCTGAAAGCTTTAAACCCTAAAGTTTAGAGTCTAAATCCTAACGTGTATCAATAGTTATGTGATAACAGCTTTAGTCCAAGCTTAGAAGGTTTCTCCAGGATCGTTCGGTTCCTGATCTTCCTCAGGTTTTCTTGGACTTGATAAGAATCAAATCTATTTATTCCACTTCTGTTCTTGATTTGTTCATTTATTTATTTCCGGCTGAACTGAGGAGCGTTTCTCTGTCGGATCGTCGCAGTTGCTGCACGTCTGCTTGGCCTCATTAACACACAGACTTGAAAATACACACAAGGGTAATGATGTGTGACTGGAACCAGAACCAGAACACAGAACAGGCCTGCAGCCTCTAGAGGTAAAAGCAGAACTCACTGAGCGGTTTTAAGCTGAACTGGACGTGTTGCTTAAACGTTATGTTTCTGTTAATAATTACTGATGATGATTATTTACCGAGCTCACTTATTTTTATAAAGTCACATGATCTCGTTGAGCCGTTCGTTCTTCCTCTCTCCACTCGCGTCCTCCTCTCTGTCTCTCCTCCATCCGTCTGCATGAGTCTGACTTGAATCGATGTCTATGCAAAAACAGTTCTGAGGTCCAGGCGTCACGGTTGCTGAGAAGGCGAACACGCCCTCAGCAGCGGGGCGACAGAATGAGGACGGTTATGAATATTGCACTGGAACATGAAAAATCCATTCAGACCAGCGGTTCTGGAGAACACTTTCCTTTCTGCTTCCCTTCCTGCGTCTCTGGATCAAGCTGCTGTGTTTCTGTTTCTGCTTCCTTACATTCATTCCAATAAACGAGCACCGAAACAACAGCTTCGCTTGTCTGTGAGTCTGTTTAAAGTTCTGAGTTCTGGAGCGGGTCGGGTCGGGTCAGACCGGCGGCGATGAGCTGGGTCACCATGGTGACTTTACTACAGACGGACCCAGAGTTGGTGCTGAAGGGTCACAAAAGAAAAGCAGAACTAAGCAGAGAGCTTGAGTTTCGTATTCCACCGCAGCAGAAGAAGAACGTGACCTGCTGACCTTTCATCAGACGGCAGATTTTCTGACTGACATCTGAGACGATCGCTCCAAAAGAAACTTGGTTTTCCTCACAGCTTTATTCATCAGCTTCAAGCTGCTGCTGCTCAAATGTCATTGTGTTCTAAAAATAGAAGGATAAAGATATGCCGGTCTAAAAAAAAAACCCCAAGCACAAAGACTTTGATCATTAGTTCTGTGTAAAACATGAGCAACTAGCTTCAAAATATAATATCTATCCTCATTTTACATATTTATAGATAAGGATAACATTTTACTACCTAGTTTTTGTCATTTGTAATCTAGGATTCAGGTTTTTTTTATATAAAATAGGATTTATCTGGTTTAATTTTGATGGTTCTTTAGAGTGTAGAGGGATAAAAAAATAACACCTTAAAGGTGTTCTTAAATATTATTTGATCAATCTAATAAAGGCTGTTTCTATCAGTACTTTATTTAATAAAATAATTCATGATCTTGATTCGGCCTGAAATGAAAATGATTTTATTTGCTGTTTTTGAGCAGATTTGTTCCCAGTCAACGCTTCTCTCCATCTTCTCTCCATCTGCTCCAGTCTTTCTGTTTCTGATCAAAGCTTTCTGTGAATATTTCATTACTCTGAACGGCAGGCCAACTGCGACGCCCTCTGCTGGTAGAAGCTGCTACTGCAGATCTTAAAAGTAAAACTGGGCTGAACAAAAATGATCCAGTCAGCACAAACTAAACAAATATCTGGGCCTAGAGATTTCTGCGAGAAGATTATTCCCAAGAGGAAAGTTTTATAAACTGTGACTTTGATTCTTATTCATGAGAGCAGATTAACGATTTACATAAACATCGCCTTGCTAGAAAAAAACCTGACTCCTGTATTTGTGTCGTTAAAATAAAGAAAGCCTCAAATATTGTGACTGTTCACTGTTGAGCATTTGATGGCTTTGTTTGCAAATACCTTCAGATTTATCTGTGCAGAATCTGGACTTTCTAACAAACTCTGTTTCAGAAAATTGTTCAGATTTAAAGCTAAATGTTTCTGTCAGATTGATTTCATTCCTCCAGGCTAGCAGCAGGAGGAAGAGGATATTACCTGGAACCTCCAGGCTCAGTGTTGCCCAATTGGGTAGTTTTCATTTTGATTTTGAGGGTAAAAATTGTTTTGGGCGTGTGGAGATAATTTGGGCTGGTTTGAAGTCAGATTGGCGGTTTTTGAGATCAGCAATTGAAACACATGTCCACCCATTACTGGTTCATAGCAAAGCCTCCCTGACCTTTCTCCATCACTGATTAGCTAACATTAGTGATGGGTCAAAGCTCACAGACCAAAACCCATGTCGGTGCACGTAGTGATTTCAGCAAGTCACGTGACCGATACAGCAACTGTTTCAAAAATGAACCTGAAGCACCAAACTGTGTTTATAAGAAGCAAATCTGTCAACTGGATGCTTTTGCAAAAATAATTCTTGATCTTTTTCGGTACAGAGTCAACTATGGAGCCTCAAGCCAAACGAAAGATTTGTGGGATCATTTTGATCTTACATCGGAAAATAAGGAAATTGTTTTCATTTCATTCTTTCATCCGGTTCTTTTCAGCTTCAAAATTCAGCTGAAATTGACTCTTAGTCGAAAAAGAGTAACAGACTAAATTTCAAAACGTTGGAATAACGTGTTTTTTTGAATAAAAATGTGTAGAGAAAAACCTCAGTCCACATTAATCCTCATTTCAAACACATTCACTTAAACTTTTACTTTATGGTTCATGTTCACATTATTTATTGACTGTATCTAAGAATATCACATATTTTCAATGTAAATTAAGATATGAAATAATACAATATATCATATACAATGAGTTTAATGTTATTGTTTACACTGGTTCATCAAACCAGTCTATCTACGTTGCCTGTAGGGATTTTTAATGTCCAGCAGGTGTCAGTATTCAGTGACACAGTATCAATACAGTTTTGCTGTGTCGAAACGCTTCATGACGCCTCATCTTCCATCACTAGCCAACGTTATCTGCCAGGGCGTTTACAACATAGATAGTAGCGCCACAAATTATAGATAAATTTAGCGGGAAGATGCGGCAGTGGGGAAAATATTAGGAGAGCCGCCGAAGCATTAAGAAGGCGGGGCTTTGGAGCCAGACCAAGTGAATGTAGTCAGAGCTCACCAGAACTTTCAATCAGAACCAGTGTAGACCTGGACCCCTCTCTGCTGGATGTTAACTAAAAATCTGTGCAGACACACCTGAATGATGTCATGCTGATGTCATCATACCTGAGCATGGAGAAGTGAAGTCCGATACGGTCTGACATGGACGGTTCGGATCAGAGCAAATCGACAGAACCATGTTTTAATCTGACTTCAGAAATTTGGGGATTTTAAATCTAACCTGCTCCACTGGTCCTGATCATCACTCTGCTGCCCCCTGGTGTTCATTTTTCTCTCTTGTCTCTGCTTTAACTAGTAAAATGCTTAAATAGATGAATTTCTTTACTTAGCTTGTTGAAAATGTCGGCATTTCTTAACAGTTACTGACTCACTAAGCTTTTCTAAAAAACGACTACTGCAGAACTTCATTATCAAGAGACTTTGACCTAGCATAGCGGACTAGTTTAGTGTTAGCTCTACTATCAGCATGTCTTCTCTGGCGTTATTTTAAGAACTGATCCACTGATGGTTGCTTCCTGTAACCCAGCAGAACTGTAATCGGGGTCATGTAATCTGGACAGTACATCAAAAGAGTGGTGCATGGTTTCCCACCAAGCTATTCTCATTCCTAGCTACCAGGAATCACACAGTAACATTTTTTTTTTATTTCAGCAGCAATGAACTGCATTATCGGTCAAAATAGACAGAATAATTAAAGTATTAGACAAATATTGTATAAATGCTGATTCTGTTACCAGTATGAATCTGTTCTACACATTTATGCACATAAATAATAGCTTTTCCCTGTTTAGTTGCCCTGAAATTGGAGTCTGTTTAATTAAAGTCTAATTAAAGTCTAAAGTCACTCTGTGCCATCATGCACTCAGTAATCTTTGCAGACCTCTGCAGGTTTGGGATTATTTTTGTTCTTTCCATGAAAATCCATCAGGCTCCAGGTATGAAACGTTCTTTCTTTTTTAATCCCTGAGTAAAAGCTCAGGGTGTTATAATTTATGGCTTCTCTGTCTGATCTTCAACTTAGTCTGAGGATTTAAAATCCTTAAGTGTAAGAAAAAAGATGACAAAACAAATCTGTAAAGTTGTGAAGACTTTACACACCATTTGCTAAGCTAAAACAAATCTGTAAAGTTGTGAAGACTTTACACACCATTTGCTAAGCTAAAAAAAAAGATGCTGAATTTTGTGATCTAGATGTTTTTTTGGGTGGAAACACAGCAGCTTTTACAGAGGAAACATCACCAAGTTACTGCAGGTAACATTAGCATGCTCGCTGGCTGGGCTACAAATAGGAACATCTTTACATTTAAATTCATTTTAAATATGGCAACGATTTGCTTCCATATTTAAAATGATTCTTATAATTATTTGACTTGCTTTAGTTTAATGAATCATTAATTTTCTGATGTACATGATTGAAGTATTTAATAGTTGGTCACATTATTAAGGGTTCTTGTAATCAAAGAGGATGAAGCTACAATTGACTAAAAGCTACATAAACATTTTGGAGTTGGATTATATTAAAACCAAAAAGGATAAGATGGTTCTAGATAAAATTCTGTTTTATTTTGTAATCTTTGTTTAATTTTTAAAGTTACATTTCATTCATGACAATCAGTTTTTGTTTGTTGTTTGTCTCACTTCCAGAATGCATACATATATTTTTTAGATTCCTCTCTGGTGGCTTTGTGAAAAATTATTAGTATTTTAATAGATATTTGATACAATATTCGTTAATTAAAATAATGTTTTATCCTCATTTAAGTTTCATTTCTGAACTGGTTGTTTAAAGACAAACCAGTCTAAACCGTTTAGGGATAATTTGGCCACATCTTAAAAACTTTAATACAAACTGTCATTTAAACATAATCTTATTTGTTCTTTTATTTCTTATTTGTATGTTTTTTCTATATTTTTGTGGATTTGTTGATTAAAGTATTTTGACTGGAAGGTTGAATAATTTTTGTTAATAAACATTTATATTGAATAGAAGTTGTCTGATTATTTAATATAAGTGTAATATCTGAATTAATCATCTTCATGTATTGTTATATAAATATTAAACCTTATCATGTATCCATTAACATTTACTGAGACTAAAACTTGAATTTTACAACAGTGTCAATGTCTGCCTACCATAACAAACATCTAAGCTTTAGGCTAGAGAGGGTCAGAGGTCATTCTTATCTCTGTTGAACCCTCAGATGTTTGATTGAAATGAAAATGATAAATATCAGGGATTGTTTTGTTTTAACATGAGGCGAATTTTAAAGACACAAGATGCCAGAAAAACTGACGTTAAAATAACAAATTGATAGAAGAAAATATGAAGATTTCTCAGAGGGAAAACTCCAACCTGGACGTCAACTTAAAACTAGATATCTACTTTTGTCAATCAAACTAAAGCTAGCAGTGTAACGTTAATTTAAAAGTAATATAAAATTATATATTTATCTAATGCTGGGGCTTCAACTGGGTGGGGCTTTGTGCTGGGTGGAGTTTCAAGAGGGCGGGGTTTTGTGCTGGGCGGAGTTTCAAGAGGGCGGGGTTTCAAGAGGGCGGGGTTTTGTGCTGGGCGGAGTTTCAAGA
>JAVLVB010000468.1:454498-473856 GCA_032876305.1 Orestias chungarensis
TCGGGTGGGCGGGGTTTTGTGCTGGGCGGAGTCTTGTGCTGGGTGGAGTTTCGGGTGGGCGGGGTTTTGTGCTGGGCGGAGTCTTGTGCTGGGCGGAGTCTTGTGCTGGGTGGAGTTTCAAGAGGGCGGGGTTTTGTGCTGGGCGCGGCTTTAGCCTGGACTGGTCGCTGGTTCTCCAGTTTTCATCATTGCTTCAGTTAATTAACGTTTCCACACCACAGCTGAGTCACACTGAGTTCTGGACTTTGACTAGGACGTTTGCCATCTAACTGCTCATCTCCTGCCTTAAAGGAGAGGGTTTTTGTTTTTTGCTGTTTAAACCTTTAGATGTCCGCTCAAACTGAACCAGGTTCTGGTTCTGGTGGAGGTTTTTTATTATTAAATGGATTTTTTTCCTCTCCACTGTCACCACATGCATGCTCAGTATGAGATATTGCAGTAAAGTCTGTGACTTCAAGCAATCTGCTGGGTTTCTTTAAAGGGAAAAATGTACAATATTTACACAGAACTGAACTTTCCTGCATTGTTTGATATTGAGGGATCAGTTAATTTATGACTTATATTGGATGATTTCATAAATCAGGGCTTTAGCAGCGACCTTTAAGTTGTCGGCATTGGTGGGTCTGTTGTTTCGTCTTTTGATTTCAGGCGTACCTCAAAGGGAAACTGCTAGCTGGGCTGCGCCGGCGCACGGTGAAAAAAGTTTTATCTGCGATGGACCAGACGATCAGACGAAGCTTGGATGGTTTTATTGGTGTTCTGGTTGTGATACAGGAAGGTGCATCCATTCATCCAGGTAAGATGCCATCAGGTCAGCTCTGATACATTTGGCTCTTTGGATCTAGTTGATGCACAAATGCAGAGATGACATGAATTATTATTCATTTTGCCAACAGGCTGAATGATTGCCGGGTTATTAAATATGCTGGTTGGTTTGAGTTTCATTTAATCCGCGTGTTGAATACGTTAAACCCTTAAGAGGGAAAGTATTAGTACAACTTTATGTTTATACTTTTCCTAAAATGTTGCTTTCATGCTTTTATGTTTAATACAAACATGCAGATCTGAGTTTTACTTTGATTCTTAATTTCAATGTCATTACCTTCTAATACTGAATATTATATAGATATGAAATTGGTCCAAAATCTAGAGATGGTTTTAAATAAAAATGAAAACTTTAAATAGACAAAATCTTACCAGGTATTTTTTTTGGTAGTTTATAGTTTAAATACTTTAGTTCTCTCACAGACAAAAATAAGTTAAAAACAAGTTTGCATTGAGATATAGGAGCTTATTTTCAGTCAATAATAGGTGAATATGGATTAAAATTATCGTCTCTATTAGAAGTTTATAAACCTAATGTTGTTGGTTTTTAGCAATATTCATGTATTACTGATCAAAAACAAGCTCTCATATTTTTCAGATAATAAATTTGTGTCTTTTTTCAAGTGAACCAGGATGTTTTTAAACCAGACGCGCCTACTTCCTGCCGCCATGCGGCTCCAACAAACGGACGGGTCGACACATGGAGACGCAGAGAAACGGCCAGGTTACCTAAACTGGGATTGGGCTAAACTGATATTTGATGGACTTCATTTGACTTTCCCTTGTTTCTAAAACTTTAGTGAAATCAAATCCCAGTAATGACGGGAACATTTTATTAACTTCCTATATTTTAGTTTAGATACCGATTCTAAAGAATTCAGGTAGAAATTGTTCAGAGGAAACAAACCGACTAACATCTAAAATAAATCTGCTGTGTTTAAATGTCCAGCAGAGATCAGAATAATAATTGAATGTTTAATATTTGGATTATTAAAAAAAAAGAACAAATTTCTTCTGTCTCTTATGCAACACTTCAGCGTATTAAATGTTTTTATGAGGAAACATTTTCTATTTCTCCCAGATCAACGATGTATCGACATTGATGTACAACAAAAACTAATTTCTGCTAAAAAAAAGTTGAATTTCTATATTAATTTTATTCTTATTTCATTTCATTTTTAAAGTGCAAAACCTTTAAAATACTAGAAATAGGATGTTTTCGATAGAAAGACCTCAGTAGACTCTCGTCATCGTCTCAGGCCTGTTTATGCATCTCTGATTGTTCTGATCCGTTCAATAATCTGGACCTGCAACATAAACTTCTGGGGTTTCGCTTCCTGTGGCTCCTAATAACTCATTATAGATTATATACAAAATTTTAACTTGTTGCCGTTTTTCTGTGGTTTGGTTTCAACTGTGAACAGAAACCGAACGAGAGAAATGAAACCAGAAATAAGTTCAGGCGGCAAATTTCAGGATTTTCCTCATTTTCCATAAACATGAAATAAAAATTAGGTTGAGAACAGTTTTGATTATAAACTAAAACACAACAATCATTGTTTCTGTTTCCTCAGACGAAACAAGACGTCCTTATTTTTTAAGGTTGAAGCAGATTAGTTGGATTGGTGGGAAATAAAATGTTTATATAAAAAATGTAACTTCCATTGATTTAAATGCAAAAGGTTTTATTTGTGATTCAAATCAAGTTTTACTTTGTGCAGCTTTCTCTCCGTAAATATGTTACAGTTATTTTAGACATTTCTCTTTACACTTTATCGGTTTTAAACATTTCTTCTTTTTCATGGTAGATACATGTTTAGGTAAATCTAGTAGTTGTTTTTTTTAGACATTAAATGTTCTGAAAAAATTAGGCAGAATTGGCCTTTCCTGAATTATTCAGTAGCAAACTTCAGCTTTGATGTAATCCTGGATTTGCTTGTAATCCCAGAGGCCCGGATTATAAAATTTAACATCAAATTTAGCTCCTTCAATTTTGGCATCTGAATTTGTTTCCTTTGAAATTTTATTCTTTTATTGAAAATTTTACCTCCGGATTTTGACATTTGAAATTTAAAACGCTGAATAAACAGAGAGAAAAACTAATCTTGAAAAACCGAGATTAATTAATTCAGTAAATAAAATGTCCCAGTTTTAAATTCAAAGGCTTAGAAGATTCAAAATTCAATGGAAGATTTACTTCCATATTTTTGCAAAAATATTTTTTTTACCATTATTAGAGAGGCTCGTTTTCTCATTTTGCTGTATAATTTATCCCCCAAATTAAAACCATTACAAATGTTTTTAATTTGCTTTTGTTGAACAAATCCAATATTTAAACCAACAGTAATAATTTTATAAAGGTTAATTTGATTCTGTTAATCCTAAATCAGGAGAAAACCGTAACTATTGCCCTCATTTATAATCTGTAAGGAGTTTATTTTAACTTGCATCTCCTAATTATTTAATCGTTTGCTGTTGTTAAATCGAGTTAAACGCAGAAATCTGAGGCTCCAGCTGCAAAAACTCGGTTTTATTGTCAGAAACATGTTCAGTTTTCAGATGAAACCATAAACACATCAAATATTCGTCTTTTTTTTAAAACACGTCACTCATTCTGATCCGATTGGTTTCTTTTGCAATTTGCTGAAAGTTTTGGGGTCAAATTGTTCATCTTCTCTCTCAGAATTCAGTCGCTCGCCACCGTAAAACCAGAACAGATGGAAACACGATAAAAAAACAACCCAAACAAGCACGACTCAAACGGGTCAACAGAGACGGGTCGGGTTTGCTCTCCTGGTGCATGCTGGGAGGATGGACTGGAATGCTAAAAACAGGGCGAGGGAGAGGAGGAACGGCGGATAAAAACAGAAAAAGTTCAAGTTTCCGGAAGCGTCCTGGACCAGAACGGATAAAGTACGCAGCAGAGAAGCAGTCCCGGCGTTAGTGTCACGTTTTACAGCGTCCTGTAGAAAATCTGAGTGTTTTTGGAAGGTTCCTCCCCACCGCCGTCGCAGGAAGGTGTAGTGTAACCATGAAACCTCGCCGAGCGCAAATAACCAGAAACTTCCAGAGATTGTTATTCTTTAATACGCATAAAAAGCTACAGATCTACCAGCAGATGTTTGGTTTTGTATTTTTTTTTTTGCTTCTGACGAGTCGAAAAATATAGAAAATAATAATTGAAATCTGCCAACAGAATCCAAACTTTTTATGCATATTAAACGCCAGAAAGCTCGGAGAGGTTTTGTGTTTCTGTGGAGGAGGCGGCACCTCCTGCTCAGTTAGTGTCGTTGACGATCACGATGACCATGTGCTCCTCGTCCAGATTACCCACAGTCCTTTGGGCCGCCTGCAGGAAGCGCTGCGAGAACTCTCCGGGGGGGAAGGCGTACAGCATGGCGCCGGGGCCGCAGTCCTTGGCGGCGGGCAGGCTCACCACGCCGGCCGCCTCCTTGTTGCGCAGGTACGTGACCAGATGGCGCAGCAGGCGCACCTGCAGGCCCGGCTCGGGCCCCGCCGCCTGACGGTCCACGGGCCCCTGCAGGGCCAGCAGGATGGCGAAGCCGGCGGGCCGGCCCAGCTTGATGCGGCGCGCCACCTCGTCCAGCCGCGCCTGGTCCATACGGAGGCGCTGCGCGATCTTCAGCTGCCGCTGGCCGTCCCTCATGGCCGCCTGGAAGTAGGCGGCGCCGCCCTCCAGCAGGAAGAGGTCCGTGGGGAAGCTGCTGTTCTTCAGCGCGAAGAAGCCGCGCCACAGCCTGGAGAGGGCGCCCTGGGCGAACTCCAACAGCGTGCTGGGCGAGGCAGCGCCGCCGTCTGTGTGGACGGCAGGCGAGCCGGCAGCGGCCGTCTCGGCGCCACCGCGGTGGTGGTGGTTGTTCAGAGGGTCGCCGGAGGCCCTCTTTCCATGATGGCGGGCGGCGGGCAGCTCTTCTTCGTTGGTGGAGGAGTGCCGCCCAGCGGCGCTGTCGGGAGAGTGGTCTCGCGGCTCCGTGGTGGAGTCGGGGGCTCGGACCCGCGCCCTGTTGGGGCTGGCGTCCGGGGAGACGCGGAGCCTGGCGCCCCCCCGTTCCTTGTCCTCAGGCGGCCTCTCCGGGGTGGCGCTGCGGCTCTTCCTGCGGCCCCGGCGCTCCTCACGCTCCTTCAGCCATCGCTCCCTGCTCCTGCTGCGGCTCCTCGCCGTCCGCCCGCTCCGCCCAAACGCCTCCGCCCCCCCGGACCGCCGCTCCAGGCTGCGCGTGGGGCTGCTGGGAAAGTCCCTGTCCAGCAGGCCCCTCTCCCTCAGGGCCAGGAGGCTGTGGGGGGGTGAGGTGCGCTCTCTACCCCCCCTGATCTCCCGCTCCAGGCTGCGGTGGCGGTACGCCTCCCCTAGCAGCTCATAGTGGGACGACAGAGCGGCGGGGGGCTGGTAGCCGGGGGGGAAAGGCCGGGCCGGGCCCTCCTCCACTTTGGCAAAGTCCACCCTGAGGCGGTGCTCCGGCCCCCCCAGAGGAAAGCCCCTCATCTGGGTGCAGGCGGCCTGGGAGGCGTCCAGACTCTCGTACTGAATGTAGGCGAAGTTGTCGCCCTTCACGTAGTCGATGTTCCTGATGCTGCCAAAGCGGTCGAACTCGCGGGCCAGCGCCGTCAATGAGTTCCCGGGCCCCAGCCCCCCCACCCACAGCCTGGTGGTGGGGTTGGCTTTACCATAGCCGATCTTCACGGGGTTCCCGCCAATGGGCCGGCCCTGCATGGCCACCTTGGCCCGGTGGGCCATGTCCAGGTTCTGGAACTTGACGAAGGCGTAGGCGCCACCCTGGCCGCGCGCCGGCCGCTTGATCACCACGTCCTCGATGATGCCGTACTTGTCGAATCCCCTCCTGAGCTCGGCCTCCGTCACGTTGCCGTCCAGGTTGCCGATGAACAGGTTGCTGGTGGCCCTCTGGTCGTCCTCCGGCTTCAGGTCCTCCACCACCGGCATGGGGGGCAGGCCGAAGGGGCGGCCCCTGTCGTCCAGCATGCCGTAGTAGTCCAGCAGCCGGTCCCGGTCCCTGCTCAGAGCCAGACTCTCCAGGGCCAGCTGCCGGGCCCGCAGCTCCCGCAGGCTGACGGCGGGGCCGGGCGGGGACAGCGAGCGCTGCCGGAACGGGTAGGGGCCGTGCAGGGGCAGGTAGCCGGAGTCCGGCGGCGTGACGCTCCGCCTCCTCACGTACATGGGCTCGATCTTCAGCTGCCGCTCCCCCAGGACCAGGCGGGAGGACTTGGCGTGCCGGGCCTCCTTGGCGTCCTCCGGTTGCCGGAAGTTGACGTAGGCGATGCGGCCGAGCTCCGGCGTGTGCGACAGCTTCACGCTCACGTCCCCGAACTTCTTGAATTCGTGGAAAAGCGCGTCTTCCACGTCCTCGTCCGACACCTGCGAGCCCAGGTTGCTGATGAGCAGCGTCTTGTACTCCAGCGTGCCGGGCCTGGCGGCCGCGGGCTCGGCGGCTCGCAGCGGCGGGCGCCCGAGGAGGCTGAGTTCGTGTCGGTGCTGGAGCTCCAGGGCGGCCCGCTCCTCCCGCAGCCGCGGCTTCTCGCGCTCCCTGCTGCGGCTGCGGCGGTGGAAGCTCCGGGTCTCCGCCAGCAGCAGAGCCAGAGGCGGCGGGGGCAGCTCCTCCCGGCGGGCGCTCTCCCGGTCCCGCTCCCGCATCCGCTTAGCGATGGCCCGGGACGGGCTGCTCTCTCTCCCGGCCTGCCTCTTCATCTTTCACCGGAGGATGGAGCCCAAACTTTCCGGGGATTCGGCGCTCCGAGCGGGTTCCGGGAGGGTTCGTGGGGACGCGGCGGCGGCGGCGGGCGGCTTCAGAGGGAGACTCGCTTCCAGGGCGGCGGGTGGTTTTCAGCGCATTTACGGTTAAAACGGTTTAAAACCCTATGAAACATTTGTGCATCACAGGAGCTCCACCAGGGCCGCCATCTTGGACAATAGGAAAGTGCGCGTTCCCTGAGGAGAGCGGAGGGCGCGGTGACGCAGCGGCCGCTGGCGTCATGACGTCAGCACGTTCGTCCATTCCCTGTTGAGACAACAACAAATTTCTTCGTCTGTTTTCCATGTAAATCCTTAAACCTTTTTATGTGGAACTTCCTAAAGATTTTATGTCATTAAACCAAATTTCCCTTTGGGATAAATTAAGTATTTTTTTATTTGATATTCTGGTTTTAACAGGATGCCGCTCTTATTGTCCTACCCCGGCTTCCATACCAGCTCATTGTATTTCAATGTATGGAAGCACTGAACTGTCAGCGAGTAAAAATCTGTTCTATACCAACATATGTTTATAATGAGATGCAAAACTAATTTGAATCAATGTAACAAATCATAAAATACGTTTAATCCGACAGATTCAAGCGTCTCCAACTCCTGTTCCCACGAAACACAAACGTCCTTCAAGGTCGTCATGACCTTTCTCCTTTAAATGACAATGCAAGATATAAATCTAGTTTTTACCTCGTCACATGTGGCTACATTTTATAACACGATCCAGTAACCGTTAGGAAAATTCTGGGTGGAGCGACGCCGCTGCTGCCGCTAGTCTGGTGGAGTTGAATTTGAATTCATACAATTTCTTCAACAAATTTTCCATAAATCAACCTTTCCTGGACCTTAACTCCAGATGTATGGGAAACATTTCCAAACCTGATTTTATTTCTTTAACAGAAACCGTTGCAGCTCCAAGCCTCACGGAACCGGGAGCAGATTTCAAAGACGTTGGGTTTGAAACTCGGGAAACCAGAAATGTATCATTTTATTAAACATGAAGTCAAAACAAAAGGTTTGGAAAAATTAAAAACATTTAATAAATACAGACGATCACCCAAATAGGAGTTGAACCATAACCAAAATATGCAGGCAGTAAAAATTTCATCTTCAAAAACCGGATAGTAAAACAGGTTTAGTCCCTGATGCTGAAATTTCACCAAGAAAACCCGAAACTGAGCCGCTTTAGTTGAATCTGAACATAAAGGAATCGTCTTTAATGTTTCATGATGTCAAAACTGTGTTTCAACAGAACCACCTCTGACTTTGAAAATAAGAGAAATACTTGATTGTGGTTCTAACGCGGGAAGCGGCTCTTTAATAAAGCGAAGGAGACAGGAAGTGACTGAATGTGTTTAATGATCCGACCGGACTCTGATTGGTTCCACCAACTGGACCAGAACCGTTTAGAGGTAAGAAACGGCAGCAGGTCCGATTCGTCGAGCGGGACAGTTTTGTAGTTCGGAAGTTTTGAGCAGAGCACTTTAAAACAGGGCTGCCATCCTGTAAACGGCCAACAGGGGGAGCTGCTGAGACTGAGGGGAACCCCTTGGGTTTCACTGGTGTCAGTAACGCTTGCCGGCCGATTCCAGTCCTGCCGGTTTCTGCTGTGACTCTGGGATTGTTGGGAAATGGTGGGGAAGATGGTTTTAACAAACAGTAGAAATGCTCAGACTGAGCCTTGACTAAACTCCCGCCCCTCCTCCTCCAGTCCGCATGGTTTTCCCGCCATCACAGGTCAGTCCGAGCCTGGGCGGCCGCAGGGGCGTATTTGGGCATCAGCTCGGTTATCTTGCGGATGAAGTCAGACTTCTCGGCGCAGCCTTTGCACGACTCGCCCCACTCGTCCAGGATCTTCTTCAGGTCCTTGACTTTGAGCTTCTTCAGGTCCACCGTGGTCAGGTCCAGCTGCTTGTCTGTGGGAGGCGACACAGGAATCAGGAACAGCCCGGGAACGACCAGGGAAACCTCCTCTGGGTCGGCGCCCTTACCGTATCTCAGCTCACAGATCTGACTGTCCTTCTTCTTAAGCTTCTCGCAGATCTTCTCCACCGGGACGTGGTAGGCGAGAGGCTTGGACACCTCGTTGATCATCTTGGTGGCGGCGTCGCTCGTCGCGCCGATGTAGTAACACTGGGGACACGGACGAGAAACGGAGACGCCAAGATCAGAGCGTTCCAGAAATCAGCCTGCGTCAGACACAAACTGAGCTTTTATCCTGAAAGTGGAGCACAACTTGTTTTAAACCCTCATCGATGTAATATCTCAACATCTGTCCCACAGTATTAGCATCTAGGTGGCTCAGATCTAGACCATCTGTGGGTTTAGATGCATTTTTTTAGTCCATCTTACGATACGTTCAAGATTTGTGGCGGTAGATCGAATACAGATAGTCGTCAAAGCATCAGATGCCAGAAAGGCGTTTTACCCGAAGTTCCTTCTTCAAGGTCAGACGTGTGTCATAATTGTGCAGCGGGTTTGTCTTTGTGATCAATTTCTATTTTCTCCGTTTTCATTCTCCTGGATTTGATCTAATCTTTCCTCCAAGTCAGAAAACTCCTCGTCTGCAGACTAAAAAAAAACAACAACTTATCATTTCCGTAACGTGTTCCTAAATCGGCCCGAGACGTGCGTCATGATTGTGCAGCGCAAGAGGCCAGAAGTGGTTAATCTGGAGGTAAACGACATCCGAAGCAAGCGGTGCCGAGTTTAGCTTTCTGTTTTTGCTCAGCTTCCTTCGTCTTGTTCTGATCCTGTGACGATACGCTCGGCTCCCGTCGCTCAACGACTTTAACGTCCGACCACAGACGGACTCCACCCTCCTTCCTGCGAGCTGTTTACAGGTCGGGGTTCACACAGAAGTCTGATGGCGGTCGCTAGTGCCATGAATAACCATGCAATGAAAACATTTTTATTTTCTTAATAAAATCAGAAAATTAAATCTGGATTATCTAGACCTGCTGTGTAAACGAAGCCTAACATCTGGATCGGTTCCGGCCTTAAACCTTGTGGTAAAAATGCACGGCTGGGATGAGGACACGACCGCGTCAGCTGCACCAAACAGAACCAGAACCGTACCGCGTCATGTCGCCAGTTTAAACGCCGTTATTCTGGGTTTTGGCTGAACACGAAGAGTCGCTGCTTGATTTCCAAGAGTTAACCAGAGAGGATGTTATGATCCCGGATCGGCGCTTTTTCTACTTACGAATCTGTTCTCCTTCCCTTTGGCGTCGCCGCAGCTCCGCAAAAGATGCTTCTCGATGTCGCCGCTGTTGAAGTTGCCGGACTCCTTGAGAGAGTTGTAAAACTTGCCCAGAAACGTGACGCACACTAGAAGAGGGGAAGAGGAGGAGGAAGACGAAATCACACGTTCAGTTTTAACTTGAGCCTGAAAACTGAGAGTAGACGACGAATCTTTGATAGAAACAGTAGGAACAGAACCCGACGACGTCCTTCTGTGTTATGAGTTACGGACTCATAAAAACAAATAACCTATGTAAAAACTAATCTTTTATTAAACCTTTTAGGAAAGAACAGCCTGGAAGGACTAGTTCCAACTTTTAGTCCCATTTTCATCCAAACCAGGTAGAATAGTTAAGAGAACTAGTTTTGGGGTAAATTTTGGTTTCTTACTAACTAAAAGGTGTTTTAAGCAAAGATTTATGCAGCACAACTGAAGGTTAAAGGTCATTTGATTCATTATGAAATTTTTTTATTTTTATTGCCTAGTTGATCAGAAGTAAAGACTGATCGTAAGTTTTAGGGTTCGTTTTCAGGCGTCGACTCTGAACCAACGAAGAAGACGCCATTTGAAATATTCCACTCCAGATCATCTGTAAATCACACAGAACCGCTCAGAAAACGAGGCTAAAAGCTGGAAGCTAACTGGTATTATAAACAAGCCCAGTTTAAACTGGTTTCCAGAGCAGCTTCCGTTTGTCGTTACTTTTATTATGATGGAACCACAAAATATGGTGATAAATGTCCAGATCCAGATTGTCCAGCCCAACGGTGACGATGACTTTCCTCACGGGTCCGTTTCCTGCTGGACCATCATCCGTTTGGACCATCAGAACATGCAGGAGGTTCTTTACGGGACAAACTCTGTAGTTGATGATTTTTGCATCACCAGAGCTCAGCTGGCCGGAAACAGCATCAATCGAGGCCGTGGCTTCTTCATCCTGCGTCTACTGATCATTGGAGGCGCGTCAAGTCTGACACAAGGATCAGTTATGAAACCTGCCCGACAGGGAGTCCCTGACTCCATCCTCTGGTCCCAGCATCCTCTCCAGGAACTGGAGACACACCTGAGCAGTTTCTGCTCCATTCAACGATGAGATTATTGATGCATCACCTCAAACTAGGAGTAAACACCCAATAAACCAGTTTATCTGCTTCACTGTTTTTACTTTTATAATTAGTTACTTTTATTTTTGCCCTAAACTTCCTCAGCCTGCAGCTGTTTTATGAAACATTTCAGTTTTTGATCTGGATTTATGTCATAAAAGTACGTTAACTCCCTGATTATACAGTAAAAAAGACAAACACATAAATCCAGAATTTAGTCAAACAATTAAAAAAAAACATAAAACCGGATCAAGTTGTTCTTCTGAAGTTTTTCTGAAGCCAACAGCTAATCAAGCTAGCAGCTAACCAAGCTAGCAGCTAACCAAGCTAGCAGCTAACCAAGCTAGCAGCAGCTAACGCCGCGTCCTACCTTCACACTCTCCTTCCTTCAGGCCTTCAACAGCTCCCGGCATCAGAGCGAGGGCCAGAGCCACCGACAGCCCGCTTAAACTCAACATTTTTCGGCTTTAATACACCCAGAAAACGTCCGTGGAGCCGCTGCTGAACACCGACGCTCTGAACTCATGAGTCTCCGCCGCTCGGAGAAGCCAGACGCCGGTAAACCTACGAGATGGGAGGGGCCTGGCCAACTCGCCACCTGATTGGTCAGAGTTTATAGAAGCCAACACGCACTTACGCGTGATTGGATCGCGATTCCATCTTCCGGGTACAACGTCCAGTTGTCGCGGTCTGATTGGTCCACAGCGGCACTCTGCTGTTAAAGTGGCAGGATCTCAAAAAAGGCTAAAAAAAAACATTTTGGTGCCAGAAATGAACTGAAGACACAACAATAAACTAGAAGTTAATATAAACTAATCTTTGCTGAGGAGAACCGGCAGTGTTATTATTTTATATTGAACCTCAGTCAGAAATAAGTTTTGGAAACTTTATTTTCTCTCGATACTTTTCTGCTTGAAGATTTTTTTTCAGATAAGTTTTCGTCTGGAAATTTGTCATAATGATAGCAACAAAAATTAACAAACAAAAAAAGAAAACGCTGGAATAGTATCTCAGTTTTTACCACGAACACAGAATGAGTTGATGAGACTCCTTCACAACAGTTCCTTCAGTCAGAGGCTAAAATCTACCGTAATACAGGCTGCTACAGATCTTTCCTGAGCGTGACTGACAGCACCTGAGACTAACACGAGCCACTGTATCTGCTCTGAATCCTCTTCCTGTTCTTTACTTTCGTTGGATCAAACTGTGGATATGTACCCCATAATTTCAATTTCTAGCAGAAAAATCTGAAGCTTTACTGGGGGTTTTACAGTCGAATAATGAAATGTTAATTATATTAAGAGGCGACCTTGACCTCTGACCTTCAAGCATAAGAGAGGTAAATGTAGGAGGTGTATTAGGTCTTATGAAATGTCAGAGAATAACATGTTAGCAGTTATTGGCTGTAACAGCAACATTAAGACAGAACATTCATATCTAAGCGTCTCTTTAAACTCCTAAATAATCTAAATGTAGATAAATTAGGATTAGTGAATCACGAACAACGACATTGCCAGCAGATGACAGAGCGCCTTTATTCACAGATACACCCGGCTGGGTTTAAAGGTTTGGCAACTTCATGTGTAAACGTTAAATCTGGAAAACAAAGTGATTGACAGAAGACACTGAAACCAGATTACACCTAAAGAGTCAGTCTGAAGAGGTCCTAATCCAGGTTACTCCCAGATTCTGGTTGCTTTCTGATTAGGCCAATGCCCCCCTCTAAGTGTACATCATCTCGGCCATGTGGGACATCTTCTTGGGGATGTAGAGGTAGTACTCCATGTAGCCGGACAGGTCCTCTATCGTGATGTCGTCCACGTAGACGCGAGCCTGCTCAGAGCACGACCGGGGCGAGGACGACGGCGCGGCGCTCAGAGTTCTGGACTCCTCCTCGTGGATGCACTCGCGGACGCCAGTGAAGGAGTAGACCTCCACGCCGTTCCAGCCGGGACCGCCCGCCCGACAGCAGCACCCTGGGTCGCCTCCGCCCGTGCAGTCGGACGCGGCGCTCCGGGAGCAGAAACACGGCGCGTCTGCGGAGCGCCGACTGTGGAGCTGCGACAGAGCTCGGAAGTCGGCGGCGTCGGATCCCAGAGGTGCCGGCGCTCCCGCCCCCTCCAGGCGACCTTTCTCCTCCCCTGACCCTGAACCAGAGCCCACAGCGGCCCACCGGGGGGGCGTCGCCGATGTGGGCTCTGCTAACGACGTCAGGGAAGCTGCGCCTCCAACCACCGGCTCATAACTGGGACTGACTCCGAAAAGCACAGGCGAGCCACGGCCCGGCACGCCGGGGAGACGCCGCTCTGCCGAGACCGACCCGGCGGCCTCGTCCGGCGCCGGCAGAGGCTCGGCCAGCCGCTGCTGCTTCAGGCACCCGCCGGGGGGCGCCACGGCCGCGCTACTGCAGTAGGTGAACCTCGGCGGCTGAAGGATGGGAGACTTTGACCTCCGACGGCGCTGGCTCCTCGATGACGTTCCTCTGGAGGTTTTCCTGGTGCAGCTGAGGAAAGACGAGAAACACGGGAGCGTCAGCAGGTTCTGGTTCTGAAACACGGCGAGTGTTCAACTGAAGGTCTCTGATGCTCAATTAAGATTCTTTCACAGGATTTTTTTTTTTTTGCTCGCTCTTTGAAACTACTAATTAAACTGACTGGCATATGATCAAGAAGTTTATGAGAAGAAGAGCGTAGACGTCCCCCGGCGCTGCCGTGTTTATGTTAATAACTACGGCCGCCGTCTGTGGACGGACATTAAAGTCCTTGGAACGGCGGGAGCTCGACCGTATCGTCACACGATCAGAACGAGGTAGTGCTTGCATAATCCTGAGTTCACACTGAAAGCGCCTGGAGCGTCAAGCTTACATGCAGAGTGTAGACGCGCCTCTAGGAGCGTCGAAACCAGAACGTTTGCAGCGCTCTAGACGCGTAAAACGCTCGAGTTGTGAAAATTGAACTTTGGACGCTTGAGCGTGGACCAATCAGAGAGCTCCTTTTATGTGACGTAGTGACGGAAGATTCTGAAGTGATGATGGAGGATAGATTTATTGTGGCTGTTTTCTCTAACTCCAGTGAAACTAGCGCTGAAATCGACCCTTGTCAGCGTTAAGCAACTGGAGGAGAAAATCACCAAAGTCTGAACGCTGCTGGATTTTTCCCCTAGTTACAGATATGGAGCCGAAGCAGCCGACAACCTGCTGTCTTGGTTTATTAGATAAAGACGAGCCGCTCTCTCAGTTTCATTGGGCATCGTACAAACAGACCGTTGAAGAGACAGGAAGCCGGACTGGAGAAGACAGGAAGTGAGGACGCTTGACGGGCGTTTGAAGCTAAAAAGTACACAAAATGTAAACGAGTCCAAATTTAGGCGTTTAGACACAGCAAAAGACATCGTTTACGTCCAGATTCACCACGTCTTCTTCTTCTACTGCACAACTATGAGATTGTTGGGAGGTGAAAGGATGAGATCTGGAATGTGAACGCAGCCTAACTCCGGTTTCAAGAACGGCTGACTCAGCCGAGCGCTGATCCGGAACGGACCCACCCACCAGTGCCAGGTGTCCTTCGGGCTGCCCAGTTTAGGCTTGGCTCCGCTGATGCCGTCCACGGGAGCCCTGGACGCGCCTCTGGAGGTCAACGCATCGCAAACGCTCACAGCTCCGGACAAACTGGGGAATGAAGACAGGAACGTTTGAGAGATGCAGAACTGAGGTTTACAGCCAGCGAGGAAACGACCGAGGTTCTGGTTCTGAAAGTCAAGAGTCCTCGGGAGGGGACAATCCAACCCTCAGGAAGCTCAGCTGTCACTCTTAATCTGCGGAAAGCTTCACCCAGATCAGTGGAAACAAATATCTGACTTGCAGCTCTATGTGACCTTCAGCTTCTGTCCCTGTTCTACTGGGCTACACACGGCATCAGCATTAAAAATAAACCGTCGGGTTTAGGGAGGCAAACAGTGAACACACCTACGGTTAACTATCAATTATTGCTGTTATTATTGGTTATATCAGTTATTTATTCAGTCAGTGTTTAATACAGCTGACACGACAAGTTGTTCAAACATAGTGTAGCTCTTCATGTTATTCGAAGAATAAATTAGACTGAATCAATATCTGTAACTAATCGTCCCCAGCGATGGCGATTCATCCGACCTCTGCAGACGGAGGTCATGGAGCCGCTCAGGTCATCCATCAGGTAAATCTCGGTAATTGATCAGATCTTTATTGTTTTATGGGAGGATTTCAGTTCTTTTTACTTAATTTCTTTAATACTGCTTGTCTGTTATTTAGAGCTTTGGTGAACTTTAAAGGACAGACCAGAGGAGCAAACGTGTTCATGGTGAATCAAACTGCCAGGTCCAGGCTTACCTCTCGACGTCGACGCGCAGCTTCTTGAACGCCGTCTGCAGCGTCTCATCCTCGCAGTCCTTGCCTCCGGCCTCCATGGCGGGCGGAGGCCGCTCCGACCAGCCGCCCAGCTGCAACGCAGAAACACAGCGTCAAACAAGCGTAGACGCGACACCGGCCACAACAGGGGGCCGTTTCGGGTTAAACAGCGAAATGCTAAAGTGTAATTTTAATATGATAACAATAAAAGTCGTGATAAACAATTTGAATCTGTAGTGTTTGTAAAGATTTGTCACATATTCTGTACGTCCTCATTGTATAATAAATAACAACTATAGAAATATTTATCCTGATGTGTTTAATATTTCAGCTGAAGAGGAAATATAGAAGCTCAATAAACATAAATGACTACAAATCATTTAGAGATGAATAACTTTATCTATAAACTACTAACTAACCACCTAAACAGTCTTAAAGTAAAGAGGTACCAATGCATTTATGAATGAACACTTTTCCCATCATTACCCTAAATAATATCTAATATTGTGCATTTAGAGCACAGAACCTTAATAGGAGACATTTAAATAAGTTAGTCGGTTCCTCATCACTTATGGATCAGTTATGAAAAACCTCTGGTTTCCTAGAATAACTTCACTAAAATTAAAACTTAAAATGTTATTTTAAAGGATCTTAAGAACTAAGACACTCCAGTTTAGACTTTCTACTGCTGGTTTTATGAAATGTCTTTTTAGAGTGGCTCCGAATGCGAGGCTAACTTTTAGCCTGTTAGCATGCTAATGAAGAAGCTAAGCGGCTAACTGGCTAACGACGTTAATTCAACGTTTCTGAGAAGCTTTAAAACCAAATTAAGACTCGGACGGAACTCACGGTTCGGGTTCCCTGGGCCACTCCAAGCAGAAGTCCTGGAGAGTCCAGAAGATTCCTGCTGGTTCTGGAGAGGCTAAAGGGCAGCAGCTAATGCTAAAGCTAGCTCAGCCTCCGTCAAAACACGACCTCCCAAAACAAAGCAGAACAAACAAACACGGGAGGCTCCGGAGCCGGGGCTGGTTCTACAGAACCACGATGGACCGGAACCAGCGTTAATATCTGCAGCCACGGAACATTCGGCGTTTCTGAACCGGATCGAGACTTTTCTTGTTTACAGTTGAAGCTGCAGTGACTCTGCAACAAGTGACGTCACCAGGCCAGGAACCAATCCTGCGGCGGGTACGGAAGCCCGGAAGTGCCGTTAAAAAATTAAAGCTTTATTTTGATTTATCTTAAAAACAAATCTTTTAGTGTGCTTTAGTGTGCTCTACCCTATATTTCTAATTTTGATTTTTAGTCCTACTTTTATACACTAAAAACATAAACGAGTATGGAGCTCCACAAGCACATTATTTAGTGTTTTTCTTTGTCTCAATCAAAGTAAATTTATTGTACTTTTTCTTTCTATAAAATACTATATATTTAATATTTTATCTAAGAGAATTAGAATAATCTTTTTGTGGGACCCCTTTAAAATGAAGGTATTTTTCTATATGTTTAATAAACAAATATATCAATTTATTATCTTCTACTTTTATTAATAATTTGTTTTATTGTTTTCTGACCTATCGCTTTTGTGTTTTGTTTTAATATTTGTATATTTTTGTGTTTCTTATTTTCCATCTGTTTAATTTTTCATACTAGATTCTCCTTTTATTGTGTTGTTCATTTAATACGATTACAAACCTCATTTGATTGTATTGTATCCTTTAGGTTATCATCCGATAACAGCAAATATTTTTAACATCATATAATGGTTTGTTTGTATTTTACTGGTAAAAAACAGATTTTTTAAAAACTTATTTATTTCCCAACAACAATAATTATTTCTTAATTTAAATATGCAGAGGAAAACTGTAGTTTTAGGGAACAGTATTAGTGACCCTTTTTAAACCTTTTATTTTTATATATTTACCCTATTTCATTTCCACATTACTTGAATGTAACATATTCTTATGGTTCTTTTAAGAATCAAGAATCAAGAATCAGTTTATTTATATAGCGCCAATTTACAACAGGTGTCGTCTCAAGGCACTTTACAAAAAATCAATTAAAATCAAGGATACATTCTAACAAATCAATTTGAAAAAGTTTCCAATCTAAGGATTAGTAATCTAGTATAAAATCTTTTTAAAAAACGAAAAGATACTTTATTACATGTACAGCATACATAAAGCATAATTTTTGTGTAATGTTGTGTAATTGTTGACAAATACCCCAAATTTACTGAGGAAACATAATTCAGATCTGGAACATACAATGTGTTTATCTATTTTTATATTTCTTTATTCCAACTTTAATATTACATTTTCATGTCATAAATGTGAAAATCAAACAAAAGTAAAAAAAAAGAGCTTTAGAAAATATAAAAAACTACTTATAAAGATGTTTTTTAAACAATGAAAGGCTATTTTCATTCAAATGAAGAAAAAATATTTTTTTAAATAGATATAAAATAACAATTTGTTTAAGATCAGGTGTTTTTTTTATTAAATGGGATCAGGACTTCGGTGTCTCTGTAGATTGGTGAAAACATTAAAAAAATTATTTATTTGTATTATAATTAATCCAAATAAGTAGAGAAAGTGTAGAGTAATGTTAAGATGTTTTATTGAAGCTTTTCTCTTAGCAACATAACAACATTTTTTATTTAAAAGCCACTCTTTTAGAACATGTTAAGTTTATATATATTAAATATCAATATATTAGTAATTATTTTACTTTTTTATAGTAGTAATTATGGAATCTGTCAGAGAAGTAGTGGTTGTTGTTTCCTTCTGTGCATCTCTGCCAGCTGACCACCAGGCGGCAGCACCTGCTGTGGTTTCCAGGCTGGATCTGCTTTGTTTGCTCTGCAGAGTTGTGGCCCAGAATGCCTCAGCTGGGTGTGCCTGCTTTCCCTCAGGGATCAGAACGAGCAAACATAGCAAACACAGGTTTACAGTAAGCCCATCGAACCTGTTCCGCCTCAGGAGAAGAAGAAAACAAAAGCCGTCCTCAGGTTTACCTTACAGGGATTTCTGAATCTCTGCCAACACTTTCCTCTGCCGACTGCGTCCCTGCGGACGTCGTCTGAAAAAAATCTTCCAGACAGAAACCCCTTGGCATTATTTCTTCTTCTACTGTCCGATTTGCACCTGGTCAGGCTTGATGGTGCTTCCCAGAAACTCTTTAAACTTTTCAGTTTTTTAACGTAAAAATGAAACCCTTCATCTTCCGCTCTGATTCTCCTGAAAAGTGCTGCCAGACGTCCTGAGCCCGGTCTTGGTTCCGCTGAGTTTTTTCTCTCCACTGTCGCTACATGCATGCTCAGTATGAGAGATTGGTGTAAAGTCAACGACAACTGTTGCTGCAATAAGCTGGTCCAGGTTCAGATATACGTGTAAATATATAAATATATATGTAGAGTTCAGAGGGCTATGGTGCTGCCCCGGCCTCTTGCTCTTTTAGCTCCGCCTCTGCTAAGAGAGACTGGGAGACTCACTACGGGACACCGTAGTTTGCCAAGGCGGCTAACGCATAGCTAGCGTAGAGTTAGCGTGTGTTTGCGTGCTTAAATGCGCATTAGTTTGCTGTCTGTTATGTGAATAAAAAAATAAACGTAAGGATGGATGCAGTCATCTACTTCCTTCAATGCCGCCTCATTGACCGGTCGATCGCCATCAACGTATTTTGTATAACCTCTGAATTAAAGTAACCAAAACCAAAATAAAGTCATGTTTGGTCAAAGCTTCAGGTTTCCTTTGTTTTCCAGCAAGTTTGAGCATCTGCTCGTTAGTTTCAGCTTCTGCCTTTAGGGGGCGCTACAGCGCATTATTGCTGCAGCCGTAACCACAGCTGGATCTCATTTCTACTCGTTCTTCACTCCTCACCGCCATTTCACGGCACACGCCGCCGCTGGAACCGATATCATACCAGCGTTAGATTTTTCATCCATCCATTCATCCATCCTCCCATCCATCCATACATACATCCATCAATCCATCCATTCATCCATCCATCCATCCATCCATCCAT
>JAVLVB010000468.1:473956-489189 GCA_032876305.1 Orestias chungarensis
CATCTATTCATCTATTCATCCAACCATTGATCCAACCATTCATCCATCCATCCATCCATTCATCCATCATCTATCTATCCATCCATCCATCCATCTATTCATCCATCCATCCATCTATTCATCCATCCATCCATCCATCCATCCATCCATCCATTCATCCATCTATTCATCCATCCATCTATTCATCCAACCATTGATCCAACCATTCATCCATCCATCCATCCATTCATCCATCATCTATCTATCCATCCATCCATCCATCCATTCATCCATCCATCTATCTATTCCAGTTTTATGCTCCTAAAATCTGGAACAGTCTTCCTGAAGAGGTTAGACAGGCTTCAACTCTGCTGTTGTTTAAATCCAGGCTGAAAACAGCCTTATTTAACTGTGCATACAGCAACTATTACTATTATTATTATTTCATTTTTTTAATTTTTATTTCTTTTAAATTCAAAACTGATTTTATTGTTTCATTTTCTGATCTTTTTTCTTATGTAAAGCACTTTGAATTGTCTTGTACACGAAAATGTGCTATACAAATAAACTTGCCTTGCCTTGCCTTGCCTATTCATCCATCCATCCATCCATCCAATCATCCATCCATTCATCCATCTATTCATCCATCCATCCATCTATTCATCCATCCATCCATCCATCCATCTATTCCTCCAACCATTCATCCATCCATCCATCCATCCATAAATAAATAAACAAATAATTCACATAAGTAAATTTTCAAAGGGCCAAAAAAACATGTTCAAAACATGAAAAGAAACAGAACAAAATTATTTAAAAAAATGATTTAGCTCCAGTTAGTTATAGTTATTCTCTATTGATGAAAGTTTTATTCATCTCAGTCTCAGATTTCGTTGTTTCGTCAGTTTTAGCGCCCGCAGCCACAAACTCAGCAAGCTCGTTTATTAGTTTGTTAAATCGGATTAAATTATTGTGAGGAGAGAGACGGAGAAGAAACATGAGGAAGCTCGTTAGCCGCACATTGATAGGAATCGCAGTTTATTGTGTTTTTACAGCTGATATTCGATCTTTGCTGCGGTTTGACTCAGAAATCTGATGAACAGCTGCTTCAAGTCATAGCTTTCTTTCTGCTTTAGTCCAGCTTTTAATTTTATTTAGAGTAACTCAAACGTAAACAGTCTGGTATGTTTACGCGTCATGAATAACACTGAGATGAGATGACTGCGTGTTTCTCCTTGTTCTTTGGTTGCAGTTTATATAAGGATCACACAGCACAGGCAGCTTTTTACTTAAAAAAGGAAGAAGAAAAAAACAAGAACAGATCCAAACCACCATAACTGAGCTGCAGATCTAAACCTTGTGATCCGAGGTCTGCATGCAGGCCAGGCTGTGTCTCTGTCTGGAAATGAAGTTAATTATGGATGTGCGTCCAGCTCAGGCCTCAAGAACAAGGATCCTGGTTGTGGTCTGGAGGGGAACGTTAGTCCAACACTTCCTCAGATACAGATAAAATATTATCTATCTATCTATCTATCTATCTATCTATCTATCTAGATAGATCTAGATAGATAGATGGTAATTCCACTTCTATTATCCCATATTTACACCTATGTAGGTCACATGTATCAGGCTTGAACGTGTGACCTATATATCGATGGTTTCTCTGCAGCCTGAGCTGAAAGCTGAAGCTGCAGACTCCTCATGTTTTGCCGTTCTGAAAGTGAAACGTCTGGTTTTCGCTCAGCAGATTTCCAGTCAGGCGGTATCCTGTCAGCAGCTGCAGGTGATCCGATGATTGCTGCTGCAGCAGGTTTCCTTCGGCGGCCGTGTTCATCTCAGAGCAACCGCATCCTGGGTGATGATAAAGCCTGTGGACTTTCTAGCTCTGAGAATCAAAACCCAGGCGTGAAGCTGGTGGGAGTTTCAGAGAGCCTCAGAGAGTCCAAACACACGATGCTGTGGTTCCCCAGAAACATCCGGCCCTTCATGTGGCGCTCATTTATCATCATGAGTGCACGGGGAAGTCCTCACAGCCTCGCTGGAGGTGAAATTCCTCGAAGCGAGAGGTCTGGGTACTTTCACACGCCGAGACGACGAGGCGAGTCTGCTGTCACAGCCTGGAGCGCTGGAGGTGGTTCATCTCTGAGCACAGAGACCTGGACTCTCAAGAGAGAGACAGAGTCCTGCTACCTGCTCCAATCATCGACCAGAACCAGAACCAGAGTAGTTACAACCATCCATCAATCTACCCATGCATCCATCCATCTATGCATCCATCAGGTCCAATCAAACGTGTTTGAATGAACAGGCCTGACGGTACGAGAAACATACCATAATACTCTCCTTCACGGGACACTGAGGTTTAAATTCAAAGTCTGGAACATCTCGACTATAAAACAACGGCTCTGGTTTCATTGGTTCTTTCCCGTCGTCTACCTCAGACGTCTTCCAGCTGTCCCAGCATTCATGGTAACTGCAGACCGTCTATGAACGCATGAACACAATATCAGAAAAAGTTGAAGGAAACAAAGCTATTTGGTCTGCAGATCAGATTATCATGGAAGTGACATTAATCCTGGACTCGTAGCCTAAATCAGACTTTAAACCTCCATCCACTCATCGTGGGCGAGAACATCAATCGAGAAGGTCTGAGGCAAAAGAGAAGCAGGTTTTAGTTCAGGCTGGAGGCCAGAAGAGATAAACAGTCCCATCAGCTCGGTTGTGCTTTGAGTGAGAAACTTCCCCAGAAAGAGGCGCAGAAAGGAAGAGTCCATGTGAGGCTTTCTTAAGAACATTAAACCTTCACCGCTGATTTATGAAACTGTTCTTTCTAAAAGCCCAAAACTGAGCTCAGATGGTGATGATGTGTCTGAAAACAGCAAAGTGTCTCCAGTTTTCTTTTAGCAGAGGTGATTACAACAACAACGAAAAACACTTGTAATACGGATCGCGTTATTGGCACGTCTACAAAATTCACGGTCAGTGTTACCCTGAAATTCCCGTCATTCCTGCTCTCTATCTATCTATTTATATCTAACTGGCTGAAGTGTTTCCAGACTGTTTTCCCACCCTCCTCCTCCTCCTCTTCATCCGTCTTCTTCTTTGTTTGCAGGAATGCGGCCCGTCGGATCAGCTTGTTTTTATGCGGCGGACGAAAACAGGAGTCGGGTTCGGTTTTTCCAGAGCGGCGTTGAAACGACCCAGCAGACACGGCGGCGACGGATCCTGGGCTGCCGTCGTAACGAGACCTCTGCAGGCGGCCAATCAGAGAGCTGTTGACTTAGCTCACGTAATTAGCTCGCTGTTTTGACATGCGGTCGTTTAGGGTGGAGGTTTGAGGTTAAAGGAGCAGAACCGAAGCCAGAGAGTCGGCCATATTAACCCCAGAAAAATGTGTTGTTGTAGCAGAGCCTAAGTGCCAACACATGACTGATCAGAAATGAAAAGCAGCTGAGCAGCAACGTCTCAGTTTGATTTAGCTTCAGCGGGATCTCTTAACATTCAAATCTAACTTTTATTCATAGAAAATAACAAAACACATCTTGAAAGAGGAGAATGTGTGGACATCACAATATCTGCACTAAAAAGCAACAGAAAACACATTTCTTTTTACTCAAAAGTGATTAATAAACTACCTTCACCCTGCAGGCAAACACCACCTTTACGCTGCATCCGGTTCCTATGTTTCACACCAAAAATCGGATTTGTGCGACTTCCAAATGCGGAACTAAATCATATTTGTATTTGATAGTTTCAAAACGTCTGCAGTCTGACTGATCCTGTCTCATTTTATCCTACTTATCAACGTGCGTCATACTTGTGCAGCAGAAGAAGCCCGACGTGGTAAATCTGGACGTAAATGCCGTCTGAAGCGAGCAGTGCCAAGTTCAGCTTTTTTTTTTCTCAGCTTCCTTCGTATCGTTCTGATCTTGTGACCACACGGTCGGCTCAACGACTTTCACGTGCGTCCACAGACGGCGGCGTCCGTCATTACTGAGGTAAACGTGGCGCCGCTGGGGGACGTCTACGTTCTTCTTCTGTGGTCGTAAACCGTTCACACACAAGTCTGATGGCGGTTAATTTAATTATGGCTATGAACAGCAAAGCAAAAGCCTAAAAAGCCTAGAATGCCGGTACTGAAACTGCTTCATCAACAAGCCGCACCGAGGTCGTTCGTGTTCGCTCTTCAGCTCCGCCGGACACACCCTGCTGAGGTCCTGCTAACTCCTTTAACTTTATTACACGTCATGATGTTCTGAAACAGATATGAGGGTTATAGCACAGTGATCATGGCAGACTGGAACATTTCAATTATGTTGGTTAAATGATGTCTCCTGTTTTCTGTCGTTGTGAGAAAAACTAAATAATTTGTAGGTGGGACGTTCAGAGGTCCAGAGTTCGGGGCCAACAGATGCAGCAGGTGGTGAGATGCTCTTCATCCACTTTCTGAGTCGTACAGGTGTTCGATCTTCATTGAGCAGTCGGACCGATTTAAACAAACACGACCGATCATTGAGTTTCACGTTCAGAGAGGCGTGAGGGTCTCAGGGAGGGATGAGACAGGAAAACAAACAAAAAAACATGTTTATTCCTCATGTGTCTGCGATGTTTTCTTCTTCATGGTCACTGAGAAACCGTGATGCCTTCACAGACAGTCAGTCATTCCTCGGCTCTGCCGCAGCTTAAACCTTTGTCAGAATAAAATGTTCCCATTCTGGAGCTTTTGGTTCGAACCGACTGACGTCAGCGTCGCTATCGGCCGGATGCGGCCTGGACAACGTCCCCTCGGCCTCTGCTCTAGTCCGTCCCGAGCCTCGGCCCTCGTGTCCGACCTTTGCTCTGACCGCCTCGGCTTCAGGCACTCGGGGTGGCGTCGGCGTGACAGATGACACGGTGATTTGAGGCTGCCGCTCCTAAACGCTTCCACATGTTTCCGCCTTGTGTGTGGGAAACGGGCCTGAGACGCTTCATCCTGTTTAAATAAATGTCATAGAACAAATACTTGAATTCAACTCAATTCAGAAAATGTTTGCTGACGCAACAAAAGGAATCAGAGTTCAGAAACTGCTGGAGGGAAGGAAGCCAAGGCGTGTTTGACAGGCGGTAAGACGAATTAGACGTTTCGGAGGTTTTCTGGGCGCTCCGAAGAAAATGAGCTCCATATGTGTTTGAGGGTAAATGCAGCAGCGGCGCTCCGGGTCGGGATGAATGTTGAGAGGAACTGCGGGAGGAAAACATGGAATCTCACAGAGTATCCTCTGGTTTCTACTTTAAATATCTGAAGAAATCTAAACATGAAAAAGTAACTAACTAGCAACTTTCCATCAAGATAAAGCAAATTGTTTTGTTCTTTGTATGTAATGAAAAGCAATCTGTCAAACAAACTAGTTCTTTTATCAAAATTTAACAGTTATTGGCCTGATTGTATAAAATCCTTATATCAAAGGCTAGTTATTATCTTTTTTTTAACTCCATCATTTAAATGCTCTCTCATTGTACTGTAAATATTTTTTATACTTTAATTTTCCCTTTAAGATAAATAGTCTTTTTGAATTGAAATGACTTTTGAAGAAGAGACTGTGAGACTATCCGTATGAAGGTGAGCAGGTCGGTGCTGCCTCCAATAACATCTCTGTAAAAGAGATGGCCATTTACAAGGGCACTGTTGATGGACCATGCATAGATGGGCCACCACCACTTCTTTGACCTGATTGAGATATGGTATCGTGACACCTGAAGATCATGAAGGTCTACACCACCCATGTGCTCATTATATATGCTGAAGCGGACGTTATCATGCCTGTTCCATCTCTTGACAGAGATCTCAGTGTATTTTTCCTCTATGTTTGTTGCCACTTTGACAATGTTATTGTCTTTCCAACGGAACAACAGCTTCCCTCCTTGGCACAGAACCTCAGAGGTTCCCCTGGCTAAGTTCAGGAAGGTATGAATGGGACGTTTGCCTCATGGTTCCAGAGCTCCTATAGTCTCTTTTTGTCATCTCATCGATAAGTGAAAGAGTGGTAAAGAGGTTGTCATAGAAGAACTTGCAACCTTGAGGCACCTGCGCTTTCTCTGCCAAACCTATGGCCTGCAGATGTTTACTCACGGCCAGCATCGGCTTCAGAGTCAACCAAAATGATGTTTTGGGAGTCAAAAATATGAAACTCTATTGTTATGTAATTTAAAGCTTTTTTTTTTTTATGGAGTTTGACTTCTAACCTGAAATTTCCTATTAAACAGAAACATGTTTCCGTCGTTGTGGTCGGGCGGCAAATGCTGGGCTCTCTGATTGGTTAACCAATATAAAAAAGCTTTATTTTGTTTTCATTTTAATTCCAGAACCCGGCAGAAAAACGCGGGTGAAAATCCTTGATTTTGTGGTGAATTCTGCGGCATTTTGTCAGTTTTCTACAATGAAAATGCAGCAAAATGTCAAAAACTTGTGAATTGTTGTTTCCAAATGTAGTTAGAATAAAGATGAAATAACATAACAACGCTGAGCCAGTTATTTAGACCCGTTATGCTAACTTAGAGTCTTGGACCATTTAATATAATCTATAACGTAGTATGAGCAGAGTGGAAAACTAACCTATTACTGTCTCTCTTTATTACACTGATATACATGATTGATTACACATGTGAAGTTGACTAAATTAAAGCTCCCTGTAACTTCAGTCCATTTGCTTTACTTGCTTATTAGTTAGACTACGATTTAAGGCAGCGTTAACATGCTAGATTAACGGTTTAAGGTAGTGTCAGTATGCTAACTTAATGCTTTGAGCTTGCTCCAGACGTTGTTTACGTCCAGATCTCTTTATTTTTTCTTTATTTTTTTGCTTATTTATATGGCGCCAATTTACAACAGATGTCGTCTCAAGGCACTTTAAAAGAAAATCTATTAAAATCATAGATGCATCATTAACCACAACACAAATACGACGCACGTCTCACGAAGATGATGGGAAAGTCGGATAAAAAATACCGCGTGGCTCTTCTGAATTATAAAATCCTCACAAATGTATTTCTTGGCGATGAAAACATCAGAACTGAGTCGTAACCATAACCCTAAGGCTTTGAAAAAGTTTTGTTTACTCGTGAGCTGCAACCATAGATGCAGTTTGTGCATCAGTTATTGGTAGATTAATGATCATTAATATAAATAATGCTGCAGGAAAGGCTGAAGAGAAGCTCCATCTCACTGACAGTGGACACCAAAAAGAAAATATATAGGAAATATTTTGGGTCCCCGTCAGTAATAAAATCAGTGGTATCTACGTTTTTTACTCGTTTTTGTCAGTAAAAGTTAAATGTTAAATCTGCCAGACAACACAGTAAACATCCATATTTACTGAACACCCCTCTGTGTTTGAAATAAATGGCTTTGTTTTGGCTAAAGCACACTTGATGGTGTTCAGTAGCAGTTAGTGGTGATAACCAAGCTTTCTAGACAATAAAATCAGGTTTGAAAAAGAAAAGAGAAAAAAACCGTCAATATAAAGTTTTTTCACACATATTCACATGGTTAACTTGTGATTTTATAATATTTGACAATAATATCCTTGGTTTTATTGGTTCCCTTCAGCCAAAACTCCCTGTTTTCATCCTGGCTGGGTCATTATGTTAACATAGTTTAAGCTCAAACCTGCAGCATCCGTCCTGCTTTGGTTAATTTGATACCTGAACAGATTCTTGCAGACAGAAAACTTTATTTATTCATTTGTTATCTGAACATTTTGGGTCAGAACTGCAGTTTAGCCCACAGCAGGTTCTGCTCCCAGGTGGAGACACCAACTTTATGGTTCCTGTTTTATCAGAGCCTCTGGTTTAATATTATGTCAGCTCATTGCTGGTTCTGGCTCGAGGTGCTTCATGAAACTGGATCAGGGTCTGGTCCCCTCCAGCGGCGTGTTCGGCCCGTCAGAAACAATGTGGATGTGTTACACCTCCTGTATTGTTCCCCAAATCAGCCTCGGCTCCAGGGCGGATCCTGTTACACGCCGCCGGGTCGACCCGCCAAGTCCAGCGCCAACAACAGACGGCAGACATGGAGGGCAGAAACGAGAGGGAGCTTTTAGCGCTGGCCGGGTCCGGCACTTCATCTGTGGTTCTGGAAAATGTTGAACAGCTTAACTCGGGTTTTTTCAGAACATTTGCCCATTCTCAAATCTCGTCGCGTTGGTGCAGCACATGGAAGTGAGTTGAACGTTCCCCCCCCAAACCACCTTAGCTCAGAGAAGTTCCTCAGCTTAATCAGGTCCAGATCCGGCAGAACGCTCAAGATTCCCTGTTCCTGCATGCAACATCTGGCATGAACTGTATAGTACGAGTAAAAAACAAAAAATTAAACAAAACTGCTTTACAATTAAGGACATGGTAGTTTTCGTATTAAAACTGTAATCAAGCAAATCTTTCCAGGACATATACAGGATAAAATTGGTCGCCAACTTGGAATCAATACAACAATTCAACATTTGGTCTCAATTGTTTTAAAGCCAATTTTGTCCGCATCGTGTCGACGACTGAACGGTAAATTCCTCAATGACTGGATGGAGTTGAAGTTTCTAGCCATGTTGTCGATGTCAGTTTGGCGATCCCTCACAGGTGTGCGTGCCGTGCATCTCTGAGCGCGCATCAGTGCGTATTACGTAATCACGTTGGGACGAGCCCTTCCTGAGCCATTTGAAATGCATTGTAGGGTCCAAAATTTGAAGAACAAAAGAATCAATGCAAGTCAATCAGAGCGCCTGGGGCAATTCTGATTATGACTGAGATCGCATAATGGGGGCGGGGCTTTTGGTTGGAAAGTGACATCCAGGCTGCTGATTGGACAGTAATATGCAGACCTGGACCCACAAAATAAACTCTTTCTCCTCTTTTTTTGTGTGACTCAAGGAGGGCGGCGCCCTCAAAGGGCCAGTCGGCAATCTTCAGAGACACGCTCCAAAATTTTCACAAGAAGAAGAAGTGCTAGGAGGTTGCGTCAGACGTGCGTCATAATCGTGCAGCGGAAAAAGCCAGACGTGGTAAATCTGGACGTAACCTACGTCCGAAGCAAGCAGTGCCGAGTTTAACCTGTGAAGGAAGTAGATGGCCGCCTCCATCCTTCTGTTTGTGTTTAATTCACATACCGGGCAGGTAACTAATGCTCTTTTAAGCATGTTAGCTTTGGGTTAGCTGTCTCAGCAAACTACAGTGCCGCGTAGCGAATCTCCAGTGTCACTTAAAAGAGGCGGGCCGGGGGCTATAAAGGGGGCCGGGGTAGCTCCAGACCCCCTATATAGTATATATATATATATATATATATATATATATATATATATATATATATATATATATATATACTTCTTGTTTATTTGAGCTTCTAAATAGTTTTGAATACGATTCCTTAAGACATATTCACATACTCATGGATAGATTAAAAGGTTCCACTGCAGGGTTGCCCAATACATCGACCATGATTGACCGGTCAATCGCACGGCATTAAAGGATGACAGCATCCATCCTTACATTTTTTTATTTTATTTACATACCGTTAGCTTTGCGTTAGCTGCCTTAGCAAACCATGGTGTCGCGTAACGAGTCTCCCAGTGTCTCTTAGCAGAGGCGCAGCTAAAGGCCGGGGTAGCACCAAACCCCCTGAAATCTATGTATTAATAGACTTATCTGCTTTTGTGCTTGGGGAGAAACAAACACAGTGGGTTAATGCAGCTATGCAAGACAAAACTAATATGTGTTATATATTAAATTTAAGTATACTATATCCTAAAAGGACAAAATATACAACAAAGATAAGTAAAATAATATCAAATAAATAGGCGTTCTTTTGCTTTTTTTGTTTTTCGCTGTGGTGGGAGGTAGGTGGTAGATCCCTTAGGATTGTCCATCTTTTAATTAGCACGCTAGCTCAAACAGTGGAGGCACCCCTTTTTTACTGTGTGCATTTTCACTGACAAACATGTTTCTATAGGAATATTTTAATGTGTTTTCATTGTATGCATCGCAGTTGAGACGCCATCCTCTCAACTGTGACGTTCGAGATCCTGTTCATGAACCCATCAACCAAGCTCAGAGCGGTTCTGGCGGGATCTGGTCCCACCATCAACAAGCACAGAGTCCAATTCCCTTAACATCTTTAGTTGGAACGGCAGAGTTCTGGGTGGCTGTAGCCACAACGCTAGCTTAATGTCACCAAGAGCGTCTCCCCTTAGGGCTTTGTCGTCTCCAGATAAAGTTTCGGCGCTGACGCCTGCCAAGTTCAAAGCCAGAGCAGCATGAAAGCCAGTGATTGAGTCGGGTGGCAGGTAATGCAGCCGCAGGCCGAAGCTGTGCCGCAGGACCCAGGTCTGCCGACCCGTCGCTCTGCACTAACCTGGGCTTTTTATCTGAGGAGGCTTTGTTTGTGAGTGGACGATGAAATTTCAAACGCTTTACAGGAGTCCTGTCATCCGAAGCGCTGCTGTCGGGTTTATGCTGCGGGAGATTAGTGGTGGTGACTGTCGGAACAGGCTGCAGCATGTTTTATTATTACACTATTAATGTTTTTAAGTCGAGCAGAGAGGCAAGTAGACGACACGATACTGGTGTAGCTTGGATTATATTTCTCTATTTAGAGTGAAAGTGTTTGATAATGTGAATCTTATAAGTTAAAAAGACTCAACTTTTTGTTAGACTTTGTTCCTGAACCAAAAAACAAGACGAGTGAACAAGCAAATAACAGATTGTAAAAGAGGAACTCAGCCTTACTTGGAATCAGACTAACCCTAATCAGAAAAAGTCCCAGGACGGGGTCCTGAGGCACACCTCATGTAACGGGGAGGCAGTTCAGTTAGGCAGCTAAAAAAAAAGACACATGAGAAATAAAAATAAGCTAAAACTCACCAGAGAAAATATTTTTTTATGTGCTTCAACATTTTATAAATTAGTTTCCAATAACATTTGAAGATTTTTTGCTGATGACCGTTCAGACTGCAGACAATTTGAAAACTATGATTTTTATCCATTTAGAGGCAGAAACTGGATATTTCGGGGGAAAGATCCGAGCCGATATGGGTCAAATGTTCCTGCTGTGAGACTGAAAGATCATGGATCATCCCCTAAATCCACTCAGCAGCTCTGTTTACCATTTTAGGGAATTATGAATTAAAATACTGACAACAGGGCCACAGATTTGCTCTTTTATTTCTGCAGACAGATAAACAAATATATTTATTAATAATTTATTTAATGATTTTAATGTTGGTCTTCTTCATTTGGCATCGCTGGTCGGTTGGAAAACCCAACGGAGCACATTTAGATGTCTATTCCAGTGAAGCTGCAGAACTTGGGGGGTACTGCTTGTTTATTGTCGCTCGGGAAGCGAAATAGACCCACAGCATGATGCTACCGCCGCCATACTTGACAGCTAGAACACTTTCACATTTAAAAACATTCAACTCTTCCCTGAGCATTTTCTCTATCGAAGCCAAAGATCTCAACCTGCGTCTCTGCTGAGAGGGGACATGTATCAGACCTGATCTGATCTCAGACCAGCTTAAAGGTCATGAATCCAGCCGGCGACTTTTTTCCTAGTTGAGTCTAAACTGGTTTGTTGACTGGCTGAATGAGGCTGCATCACCAGTTCTTTTCTTTGTGTGTTCACAACTGAACACAACAGGACATGTTTTCTTCACACAGTAGAGGCCTGAATGAGTTCAGGGTGTAATTTGTTGATATTATGTCACTTCCTGCTTTCCTTTTGACTTGTTTTCACTGCCTGAAACCTTTAACAGACGATTAGAGACACAAGAAAACAGCAGCTTAAGTCAGGTGTTTCTAAAGCGCAAAGTCCTTTTGTCTTTGTGTGTGGTGGAGGGGGGGTTTGTTTCTGCACACACTGAAACCAGCGGCTTCCTGGACGACCAGCCGTCAAACAACAACAAAAAGAATCCTTTTCAAACCGAAGTCGGGAGCCGGCGCAGGGATGATTAAATTCTCTATGCAAGGAGTTCAAAAGCAATAAAAAAATGAAATGAAAACACAGGCGGGCGCACAGCACAAAGGGCTCATTGTTGGACGGCCGGAGGAATGCGTGAGTGTGCGAGTGCTTGTGTGTCTGTGGGCAGCGGCCGTGAGGAATGTGAGTTTTTACATGGAGACAAAAGACGGCCTATGGCTGAGAAAAGAAGAGGCACAGAGAGGGAAACGGACGGAGAGACTCCGAGAAACGACATAGGGCTAACTCTCAACCGGGCTCACCTGCAGCCTCATTTCCTGCATTCCCTCAAAGCCTGAACTCCGACCTTTGCAGCCGTGTGGAAAGATTTAAGACCCTCAGCTTCCCTTGGTTTTATGAGTGCTACTCTCTGAAGAGGTTTCTCTGGTTTCAGAGCCGAACGGAAACACTTGCAGTCACAAATAAAACCTTGCAGCTCCGAGTCCCTCCAGAAAAGAAAAGGCATACTTCTGCTTCACATCCACTGATATCTGCATGTTGAGCAGAAGCTCTGTTTATTTCTATCATCGGAAACAAACTCTCAGTAGCGACAGAAAGAACGATATATAAATAAACTCCGCTCTTGACACTCCAGAGGGCTGATGTTTGAGTCTTGCTCACCAGAATATCTGCAGAATATCTGTGCATGCTGATAGTTAGGGTCGTTCATGCATATCCAGCTGTTACGAATGGTCATTTCATCAGACTTTCCCGTCACCAAAGTGAGCTGTGCGTCATAACTGTGCAGCAGAACATGCCAGATGTAGTAAATCTGGGCGTAAACAACATCCGAAGCAAGCAGTGCCGAGTTTAGCTTTTCTTTTTTTCACTGCTTCCTTCGTCTTGTTCTGATCTTGTAACGATACAGTCGGCTCCCCTCACTTAACAACTTTAACATTGAGAGTTCGTCTACATCGATTTTGAAGTGGTCCACAAATGTTCCAGTTCACCTCTGAAGGTGTCAAACATCTGATTCAACAGCAACATTTGCTTCGGTGGATTAACCCGCCTCCATCGATGGCGCCCTTCACCTCTACAGGGCTGACAGGTGTTCATAGAAAACTATAAATAGAATGAGTGATGTTTCTCGGTAGGACAAACGAGTGCAGATGCAAATTCAGCCACGGTGATCAAATCAGGAGGAAACTGATGATAAAACCAGAACAACAGCACCGGTTCACCTGCCAGCAGCTTCTTCTTCCTCTTTCTGCGTCCTGAATTCAAACTAGAGCAGGAAGAAAGAGGAAGAGCTTTGTTCAGATGCAAATGATGAAGAGAAACAAACAGATAGAACGAGCCGCTAATGTCAGTGATTATCGCCGATCATCAGGGTCATAGCGGCCAATAGGAGAGAGGCAAGTCCACCTCCTGGTCAGACCTCCAGCCTATATTTGGAAACGATACTGACCACTAAGTCACTTTTCAACCTTCTTAAAATATCTTCATAACTTTTGTGATCATACGTCGACTTACAGCTCGTTGAATGACGCCTCTGTCATGACCTGAGGGGGTCCGTATCGCTTTAACCGGCTCTAAGATACTTTGAGGAGGGTGGCAGGAACCCTGCCTTCCACACAAAACAACTACAAATGTGCTGACTGCTTTACGGCATACGTCACTTCCCCCGTTTGTTATCTCCAACATCATCATATGACATCGTTTCACCACAATTAGATTCATCACCTCATCGCTATTCATCCTTCACACAGACACTGGAAACAGAAATGTACTTCAATCCAACTGATCAGGATTTTACCACGTTATGCGCTGGTGCTCATGGGAAATGCAGTCCTCCTTCAGGCAGAATCAATACTGCTTTCGTCCATCCTGGGCTGCCAAAATTGACCACATCTGAAACTTCTTTAGTGTTGCTTTAAGGGGATTTGGGTTGAAAGAGAAGTTCAGACCTCCAGATTCGACTTCCTGCACCATTTTTTCCCCGATGTCATCCAGTTGTTATTGAATCGTCTTCAGTGATCCGGTGATCGGCCTGGAGTCCTTCCATTTTCAGGCGTGAGTTTGTGGCCTTTTTATACTTGTTGCTGTTTTTGCAGAAGTTCTGTTCATTGAGCTTAACTGGTTACCCCTGGCTTCCTACATCAAATCCAAGTCCCTGATGCTAGCCTACGTAGTGTTTAAGGGTACGCCCCTCATCTACTTGAATACTTATGTCGCAGCTTGGTCGCTTTGTTCATCAATGGATTGTCATCTAGCGGTACCTACACCATGCTTAAGACATTCAAGACTGTTTTCCTGTGTTGTTCCAAGATGGTGGAATGACCTACCAAGCACCACAAGAACAGCAGCGTCCCTGTCTGTCTTCTAGAAACTCTTGAAGATCCACCTCTTCAAGACCTCTATACGCCCTCTACTACTCTCTCTGTACTTCCCTCTATGTCTTCACTGTCACCACTCACTCTGACTTTTCTCTAGATAGTTTATGGTCAGATTGATAATAACTGCAATATTGTGTCTACTTTGCAAGTAGCTTTGGATAAAAGCATCTGCTAAACGCAAAAACATAAACACAACATAATTATTTTCCCCTTCTGCTTATTTATTTTGTTAGTCTTTTGTGATCAGAGCATCTTTTGTTAGCAGTTTTTCTCTTGCATCTGTTTCTTAAGAAGTTTGCATCATTTTACATGTCCAGTATTTAGAGGTAATTATCGTGTCATCACCCTTTAACCTCAACGTTGAGCCTTAAACAAACATTCCCAGACAGTTTTGGATGTACGTAGAAAGTTGTATAGTTGTTGTTTTTTTTACTCCATGACGTTCCGGTGGGATCAAAGCTGAGGCCAGCGGGAGGCGAGAGCTGAAGGGTCACATGGTCACGTTGAGCCCGTTGCTGCACTGCATCGTGTGAAGCTTCGACTCCCAGCTTTGCTTTGACGTCGCTCTGGGTTTCATGTTCCCTCCGTTGTCCCGCCGGGCGCTCCGGGACTCACCTGTGCCTCTTTGTCTGCGGCTGTCTGTCAAACAATCCCGCAGCATGGAGATGGATCTGTGTAAGACCTCACAATAACTACAAATGTTTTAGTAGTTATTCATTTAAATCTATGATTTTATAACTCAGGGTGGAACTATCTTCCATCTTAAAATCTTTTCTGTTATCTAAATAAAACCACCAAGATACAGCTGATAGAAAGGCAACAGTTACTCAAATAACCTCTCATTACAACCAAGATATGCAGAAGAGCATCTCTGAACGCACAGCACGTCCAACCTTGAGGCAGATGGGCTACAGAAGCAGTAGACCACACCGGGCGCCACTCCT
>JAVLVB010000468.1:489289-503599 GCA_032876305.1 Orestias chungarensis
TGACCATAGTGTTCCATCTTCTGATGGATACTTCCAGCAGGATAAGGATCCATCATGTCATAAAGCTCCGATCATCTCAGACTGGTTTCTGGAACATGACGATGACTTCACTGGACTCAAACGGCCTCCACAGTCACCAGATCTCAATAGAGCAGCTTTGGGATGATTGGCATCATGGATGTGCAGCAGACAAATCTGCAGCAACTGCATGATGCTGTTATTTCAATATGTACCAAAACTCTCTTAGGAATGTTTCCGGTACTTTTTTGAATCTACGCCACAAAGGATTGAGGCGGTTCTGAAGACAAAAGTGGGCCAGAACGGTTTCCGATCCCAAAGCGTCGTGGGTTCTGGCGCCTGCTGTTCTCGTAGTCGTAGTCTGAGCTAAAACAACGCTGGGGTGCATTTCACCAAATGTCCACGAGGGAAAGATGAGGTTAAGTGAGCTCAAATAAAAAACAAAAACAATACTGTGACCAAGAACCAATCAGAACGAGAGCTGCCGCCTCAGATGTCAACTGGACGTTGTCCGAATCAGCAACCAGGGGTATTATTTAGACGTTTGAACTAAAACAGAAACAGAAAAGCTAGGAAGGAGAAGGGGATCCTGAATAATTTCCAGCAGGAATAAAAGAAAATCTTCCACGTTCTGAGGCGAGACAGAACAAACCATCATCTGGGACTGTGTCTAGTTGCTGCCAGAACATGTTGAAGCCTGTCGAAAGAAAAAAAAAAAAAAATGGCACCACGGGCGAAGCCTGGATGGATGCGGCGTTCCTGGGAGCGCTCCAGCTCAAACAGTTCCCTGCCTCATTCACACTCTTGCTTTCACTGCCGGGCGTGCACAGAAACTTGTTTGTTCAGGTGGAGCTTTCAACCCGAAGCACCTAAGCCCAGAGCCGCCGCCGCAGATCCTGAGGTTTGTTCTGCTAACGCTAGCATGTTAATACAGTTTGTGCTTTTTATAAATTTCAGACTAAGCTTCTTGAGCGATTCTCTCTAACTGGGACATGACTTTGACTAGGTGTCTTGTCCCGTCTCTCCTTTTCATAGCCAGCTGTGGCTGGATCATCTAGACGAAGCGGACATGGAGCCAACTTCTTTCTAATATAGAAAGAAGTTGTTCTCCAACGCTCAAGTTGGGAAAACTGAACTTTGGCCACGACCAATCAGAGAGCTCCTATGTGACAAACTTTCCAACATGGCGTTAGATTCTTAAGTGATAATGAAGGATAGATTTATTGTGGCGGTTTTCTCTAAATCCAGTGAAACTAGCGCTTAAATGGACCCTAGTCAGCGTTAAGCTCCTGGAGGAGGTGGAGAAAATCACCAAACTCTGAACGCTGCTGGACTTTTCCCCTAGTTACAGATATGGCGCCGAGGCAGCAGACAACCACGCTGTCTTGGTTTATTAAATAAAGACGAGACGCTCTCTCAGTTTCACCCGCCATCGTAGAAAAAGACTGTTGAAGAGACAGGAAGTCCAACCAGAGAAGACAGGAGGTGGGGACGTTTGACGCTCGTTTTAAGCACCTGAACCTAAAAAGTGCACAAAACATAAAACTGCGTCCAACTTCAAGCACCAGACGCGTTCGGTTCTAGCAAGAGTTCAAGTGTGGCCCAGAAATCTTTTATTTTTTACCTCGTTTAAGGATCAGAAAAGTGAGAAAAGTAAAAACAGAGACGGGCGAAATGTTTACTGTGCATAAAAATATCTTTTATTATCATCAATAATAAATCAGAACTTCTCTCCTCGGGTGTTCGACATTAAAGCAGCAGAACATTCCCCACATCGACCAGCAGACCTGGAGCCGCTTAGGTCTCCGATCGGAGCCAGGGGCCCAGGTCTGCTGGAGGATGCGGCTTATCGCTGTGGCGATCGCTCCTTCTACAACTGCAAAAAACATAAATATGAAAGGAAAAAAAAAGTCTAAAAAGATTCAAAAATTTCTTACAAAATAAATCGTTTCAAAACTATGACTCTGAAAAATAAAAAAAAAACAAAATCGATCTATGGTTTATAAAAATCACATGTACAAACAGCTTAAAGGGCCAGGCGCCCCAACCTGAAGGAAGGCAATAAAATATGACAGTTAAATTAAAACATAGCGGTCGAGCTAATGGAGGAGTTAGTATCAAAACATTTACAGTCGATCACATGAGCGTTACCGTGGGAACACAAACTATTTGGCATTTAAATATTTGGTAGATATTCTGTAGTACCGACCGTGAGAGAAAGAGAGAGGCTTTTTAAACCAAACGACTATTTACAGTCCCGGGTCTTCAGATTCAGATTCGCTGATCGGAGGAATAAAAAAAACAGTCGGTGTAGCTTATAGAGCAAAAAAACAAACAAAAACAACAACAACAGAACCAAAAACCAGACGTAAAGGTTGTCCAGAGTCTCAGAGAAAGAGGAACGAGTCGGGATTTAACCCTGGAAACTCGAGGCACGGCGGTGATCGCTCGCAAGATTCGTTCCCGTATTCCCGATGTCTGCAGCCGAAACGCTAGCAGTACGTGAAAAAATGAACGCCGGCCCTTTAAATCTGATCAAGGAACCTCCTCTAGGCCTGAACCTGAGCTCCCAGCAGATAAATTAAAATATTAACATGATTGTGATCTACAGCGGCTACAGGCCCTTTCAAAATAAACGCAGTCTAACAAACGTTACCTTTATAAAAAATAAAATCGACAGACTAGACGGAGGTGAGGACCGAGGAAGGCGAGTGAATAAATAACAGGTTAGTGTTTAACGGGGATGAAGCAGGAAGTTCATTCTGTTGCTCTCCTTTCAACTTCAGGACCGATTCGAATAAAAAAAAAAAAAAAAAAAAAAAGCGTGGCGTACCACGGCGCTGCGCTCCAGTCCTGCTCCCGCAGGCCTCTGATTGGCCGGTGGCCTTCGTATGCATCAGGAGGCGGAGTCATTCGGCCGGCCGAGTCGTCGCTCTGGCGAGGTGATGAAGATGAGGCCTGCCGGGTCGCAACTGTGCGGAGCTGAGGTGTGCGTGTGTGTGAGAGGTCTGGGAGGAAGGAGGCGGGGCTTCGTGGTGGGTGGGTGTGTTTGTGGTGAGAGGGGGCGGGGCCTACGCGTAGATCTCGGCGGTCGGCGCCTTCTTGTAGATGGGCTTCTTGCCCAGGTCGTAGCTTCCTTCGTCCTTCTTCTTCATGCGGTAGATGAGGAGGAGGATGAGGAGCGCGGCGAACATCAGGCAGACGGCGCAGGCGGCGATCACGGCTGGAGGACCAGAACCAAACAGAACCAGAGTTTTACCGTCCTGCCACTAGGGGGCGCATATTCATAACGTTTATTATAAATTTCTCATCCGATAACCGATTTATCGTTTCTTTTCCTAAATTTGACTAAAAATCATAAAGAATCTGTTTTTAAATACAAAAAAAGTCACGATTTAGCAGCTTTTTGTTGATATTATAAAAAAATACGTCCACTAAAAGAATTTTTAGATCCTTTTTCCCATCAATAAGAAACAAAACGCGGCGTTTCGTCCTACCTGCCAGAACCTCCGTCTTGTTGAAGACGCTGTCCCCCTTGGACATCAGGACGTTGGACGGGTTCTCGTCTTCGGTTCCGTGCTTGTTGCCCAGCATGGGGATATCGTTGCTGTTGCGGACCACTTCCACCTCGTTGACTGCCGGTGGCACCGGGCGCTGCGGGTCGGGGATCCGGTTATCAATGACGCCAGGCTGCAGGGGAAACAAGGACAGGGTGAGCGCTCGTCCCGGGACCGGATCGGAACGTCACTGAACCGGCGGAGCGCGTCTCACCTTTACTGAAGGCGCCGTCTCAGTTTCTGTCAAGAAAAACGTAAAGTTTTAGATCCGAGCGGAACCGGTTGAAACCTCAACGTTTCATTTCAGAACCACAAACAGACCTTCGTCTCCCGACCCGGAAACGTCGTACTCGTAGTCCCCGTCGTAATCCTCCTCATCGTCCTCATAGTCATCCGTGAATACGAAGTCGGAGGCGTTGGTCGAGTCTCCCGACGCCTCCAGGTCTGCGCCCGTCGCCATGGCGACCGTCTGCGTGGTGCTCAGAGGCATCCAGGTCTCAGTCTCCCTCACCTGCTGGGTCAGAACCGAAGGGTCAGGAAATGAACAGTAACAACAAAAACAACGGCGGCTCCGCCAACCGGAGCAACAAACAGGAAAAGGTTCAATTCCCAGAACATCTCTGGCAGGAAATGGTTTTTTAAATCAAAGAACCGGGAAAAACGTGCTGGACGACACGACAAGAGGTTTTAAACGCGATCCAGATGATTCCCTCAAATCCGTTCAGCTCAGCCGCAGAACGATGCCGGACTCCTCGAATCTGCTCAAACAGCCGGCGAACGCACCCCAGATGAACCTTTTTTTAGGATTTAAAACACAGAAAACGGGAATTTCTGGAGATAGAAGCCGACCACAGACGCCACATACTGGGAAGCAGCCGGCGCCGCCGACGTCATGGTTCCTGTAAAAATCGCTCCCAGATCTGAGCTGGAGCGCCAAGAAAAGTCGACATTTTAATATGGATCACTTTTCCGTGGTGATCCAGAAACCAACAGAACCTGGAGCGACGAGCGAGTCTCTCACCCTGACTCAGGACCCGAGTCCCTTAAGGATATCCTGACTGAACCAGGAACCTCCAGGCCTGCTTCTCTTTACTCTGCGGTTTGAAACGCCCCAAAAGCAGATTTACAGACCAAACCGCTCCGGCTGGGACGTTTCAGCCAGACTCAACCAGAGCAGACAGTAAATATTTATCCAACAAGAACCAGCAGAACTAAAAAAACAACAACAAAGGCGAGCTTGTTCCCGAAGCAGGCGGATAATAACTAGGACACAACGACGGTCGGCACGGTTCTGATGCACAGAGCGGATCCGGTTTCATCCTGACTCCAGTTTCCATCCGGTTCAAACATTTATAGGAGTAATTACTCCAGATCCGACCTACAGAGCTCCGTCTGTTAATGAATAACTCGTTTAAATCAACGAGTCAATTAATCAATAACGGATCGAGTCTTTATTCTGGGATCTTCAGGAGGCCGGTTCTGGCCGTGCTTCTGTAGTACCGGCCCAGTTGAAGTTAAACCAGTTCGACCGGCTCAGAACATCCTTTTCCTTTTTAATATTAAAAATTAAACTGAACTAGAAAGCAATGAACCAATGATTGGATCAGAACCATTCTTTCTAAAGATCTGTGATATAAATAGAGGTAAAGGATAAAATTGAGTTATATAGAGCTGAAACAACTAATCGATTTAATCGTTTATGAAAATAGTTGAACACCATTTAGTCGTCAATTAGTTGCTTTATAATCCCGTTTTACCGTAAGCGTCTATTTTTAACACAATCTGTTATATCTGTGGTCAATAGGTGGCACCAATGAGCTACATAACACTGTGATCTACCGGTGGAGCAGTAGAAGAAGAAATCAGCCAATCGTTAGCCTTGTTTTTATAGCGCATGGCTCATAAACACATTTGCCCTGAGCAAGATGGCGGAGCAGGAAAATGTAGGAAAGTCTTCTTTAAGCGAACATCTGAGACCAAAACATGTCTGAGTTGAAGCAGAAGACGAAGAACCAGCGCGGTAAAATAAGCTAATAAGAAAATAAAAGGCGCTAAATACTGTTAATGAATTCAGTTCATATTAATTTAGAGTTGCAGGAGCAACAATAAAGGAACACATGTGGAACAAGACGCTCACCCCCAGCAAGTTTATGGATTTGTAAAAATAATATCAGTTCAGGATAAATATAAAATAAACTGTGAATTTAAATGTAGAGCATAATAAGGGGGGAACACTCAATAAACCTCATTTGTGTTTTTTTGCCTAAAAATTAACGAATATTTTAGTCTGAGCTTGTTCACAATTCTCGTGTTTTCCTTTTTCTTTATGGAAATTTGTTTTAATGGGTTATATGGGAAAGTAAATACTAAATAAATGTATATTAAAAAGCTAATAATTTAGCTGCAGCCCAACAACTTATTTTAAACGGCAATTCATTCAAATAACTCAAACATGGTTGGGAACGACGCTGAAGATTCCCGTCGCCTCGGATCGGACGAAGTTAAACCCAGAAAACGTTCAGGAATTTTCTGGGAACATTTGACTGGACGGAAACGTCTGTGTTCACATCCGTCTTCTTCTGCTGCACAGTTACGACGCACGCCTCGCTGTGGTGACGGGAGGCTGCCACGTCTGTGTCAGAGGTCAGGCGAGGACGGTGTCATGAACCGGGCTAGGGTCAGAGGTCAGGCTGCAGAAACGAGCGCAGGTTAAAGAAAACGTCCCCACGAGGATAGAGTTGTGCGTGCGTTTGTGTCGGAGTCAGGAATGTTCCTCGGCTTGGCGTTCCTGTCTCGCTCCGAGGAGCCAAAGCAAACCCACGTCAAGAGTCCGGCTGGAAAAACCACCTGTGGAAAATTACACACACTCTGATCCGCCTCAGCTGATCTGATTTGCCTCCATTTACGGAGGAAACATTCCCGCCCCGGGCGCCACGGTGACGGTTTTCTGTTGCGCAACAGGACCGGCGGTTAAAGTTCGAACTCCGTAAACAAGCCGTCGGCAGAAGTGTCCGGTTCATTTGCGTAAGTGATCAGACGCGAGCGTTCGGACGGCCGCAGCCTTCCCAACTATGGAGCAGGTTCACATTTACGTAGACGCCGTCGTTAGTTTCTACTTTACGTGCGCTGGCCTTGAAAGTGTGCGCTGGCGTTCCGACGTCCAGCTTTTTTGTTCTTGGTTAAACATGAAACTCAGCCGGCAGCTTCTTGAACCCTCTGATGGATGATTTATAGTTTTCATCTTCAGCTGTGAGTTTTTAATACGAGGCTTTAAAACGTTTCCCCGACAGGAAGTGAGAGCGGCTGGATGGACTGTGGAGTTCGGCGTCCCGCCGGCGAAGACAAAAAGCCGATGTCTCCGCGCAGACATTCCTCGGCCAAAAGGATTTTACAGAGTAGCGGACGGCGAAGCGGGAACCATTATTACATCCTGGTCAGACCATTTATCACCCCCACCTTCTTCCCGGCATCTTTTCAACACTCGGTCACGCAAAGGGAGACAAAAAGAAAGAAAACGGCCTCATTCTCTTGCAAATGATCCGAGCGACCACATTCCTGCCAGATCAGACAGAAAAGGCCCGACAGGCCGAGCTGTGGCGGATTAACAGCTGGTTAATCTGCAGTAAAACCAGTTTCTGATCAAACCGATGGGAAGTTTGCGCCGATTTATAATCACGTGTCTCCATTTAAGAGAAGGACGAGTCTCCTCAGATCTGTGGGTGTTTCCCAGCCTCCCACCCCCATCCCGCCGGGAACGACGTGCCCCGACCTGCTTCCACACAGGAACAGGAGAGATTCCTGGATTATTTTGGCTTCTTCTCTCCAGACTAAACAGAGGACATCGAAGGCTGGGATTAAAAATATAAACTGATTCCCAGATATTCCCATTTTGGTTTCGGCTCGATCTGAGGTCCAGATTAATCCTCAAACACATTCCCATCATTCCTGCGGCTCTCCTCGCATTCAGAGCGCTTTCTTTTGTCAGGTGAGGAACATTGTTATCGATTAGCCAGGAACGCCAAACCCCCCCCATTCCAGCGACGACCTCGACGGGGGATGAAAGGCGAGGAGGGGGAGGGACGACGGGGCAGCCTCGAGGAAACGAACCTGAAACGAATTTAGGAAGCAGGAAGAGATGGCGGGAGCGCCGTAGCAGCGGCTGCATGGCTCTATTGAGATCCCTCCAAGTGTGGTGACCCCCCCCCCCCCCCCCAGAGGGCACGGAGGTCAACAGAGGTCACATTCCAGCATGGAGGGAGAGGAGGCGGTGAGGAAGATCACAGCCTGCAACGATGAGGCGGATCAGAAATTCCTGCCGATGACTGGAGCAAAGAGTCACCAGGCGGCTGGGAGGACCGTGGGTGGCCCGCAGCACCACTCTACCTCCGCCGGCTCCACACAAACGCACAGCAAATCAAGATCAGCCGAATCCTGCAAGGGCTGATGGGAAAACAGCACACCTGCCGAACAAGCAGAACTGACCAATCACGGCCGCTGCTGCTCACCAACAAACGGGTCACATGAAACCCCCCCGCCAGCCGCATGTGTGTCGTAATCAAATTTCTCATCCAGATAACAATTTTGATTAATTGTCATAGCGACCGATGACTCACAAACTTCCTGTTTATTGTTTTTCTTCTTTTCCATTAGATCAGCTCTGGAACTGGAAACGGCTCTAATTACTTTAACAATTATCAACAAATAAATAACTTACGTTTCCAAATAAATAACACAAATTTAAAAGCTCCAATATTTTTCCCCCGATCAACTTTTCTTGCGTTCTTTGACAATTTTCCCAAAAACACTGAAGAAAGTTCGTCTTTCTGTATTTCAAAAATGGATTTCTAAGATAATTTACAAAAGTTTGAACTTGTTTACTCAGAAGTTAATGTAAGATTTGTGGCTGTAACTTATTTTTTAAACGGTCTGTATAAAAAATGCTAATAAAAATCGTGTGTTAATCGTAACCGTTGGAAACCACGGTACCATGAAAACAGAGTGATAATTAAACACATTTGTTTAAAATGAAACCAGTCACTAAAAACTGGATTTCCTATCAGTAACTGAACCTAATCTTTGAGTTTATCGTGGCTCTAATGTGGGGGTTTTAAAACTCACTAATCTAACCAAACTTCATCCAGGAGGTCCAGCTAAACAGGATGACTCACTTCCTGCCAACACGGTCCATTAATACTTCAGAACCAGAATCTTCTGTGTTCGGCCCTTCATGAAGCCCGCAGCATGACAGATGGAGGCTCCTGCACCCAACCTGGGAATATAATCTCTTCCTGTCCAGTAATTCCCATTTAAACCAGTTTTCTGCTTGTGTTTGTCTGAACTGGGCGGATCAGGACAGAAAATCTGTGGGACCAGTTAAACTTCAGCGTCTGCTGAGGAAACATTAACAAACTACAACAGAAAAGTTCAGGCCTAAGATTAACTTTTAAAAACGACCCCCCCCCCCCCATAATAAAATAAACCCAGAAAAGTCCAGATATGACTTTATGTCATTTATTTTTAATAGATGTGTTTATTTTAATGCCATGAAAACCCCAAGATGTTTGGAAAGAGAGTAAAACCTGGGAAAACCCTGCAGGGACTCCAGGAGAGTCCCTGCAGGGTTTGTGGGTTTCGAACCCGCAGCTCTCGCATTCTTTCGGGATTAAATCAGTTCCGGAATCTTTCCGAACGTTTACTCTGGTTTAAAGGTCAGAGGTCACCCCCTACCCCCGGCCCACAGCAGAGCCGGAGTCCGGCTCGGTAACGGAGCTTCGGTTCCGTTCGGTTCGGTTCGACTCACCGACTCTGAGCACGCGCAGGCGGCCAGCAGCAGCACGAGGCAGAGCGGGATCATCATGGCGTCCTTCGTCTCGCAGCTGCTTTTAATCTCAAACGGGAGGATAAAGGCGGGAGGCTCCTGGCTGCGTGGGTTCGGTCCGGTGGTTCTGCTCCGCGGCTGGGTCCAGTTAGTCCGGGAAAGGCGCGTCTGCTCCGGTGTTTGCGGCTGTGAGCTCGCTAACGTCGTCACGTCCGTCTTCTTCGTCGCTGCTTCTCGACTGGATCCTCCGACCCCCTCCGCTTTATCCCAACGGCTACGTTCAGGCAATCACAGCGAATGACGTCATGAACATTTCCCCGATCCAGCAGATTGGCCACGCCCCTCGGGCATTGTCCGCCATGTTGGTGCTGGATTCGATTAGTTCTCACGGCAGACGTCAAGCGGCCGCCATATTGAAGAGGGAACTTTATTAAATCCGTCACACTTCTATCTTTGGAGCAAACTAGAACTGCTCCAGCTCAGAACTACAATCATTAAACGTTCAAATCTGGAATAAATATTAGATTTTTGTACTTTTCTGCTATATGTGTAGAAAACTCATTTATTAAAAACTTAGGTGTTTAAGTCCCAAATGCTCTACTTCTCCTGAGGTACCAGCAGGACTGGTGTCATCACCATCACCACCTTTGAATACCAAACATATGTTTACAGTTTTCCCATAAACTGTATTTCATACAGTAAGATAATGTAGCCTGACTCACTGATTTGGCCTTGTACTCATATACATGATAATGATAAGATTATGTCCGATTAGCTGGACAAACAAATAATTTAAAAAGTAAATAATAATAAAGTGGCGTGTAAATCAGGGATTTTATCTTATTTTCAAGGCTAAACCTGTATAGGCTCCATATTTACACTGTAGACTGAATGTGTGCAGCCTCAAGTTACTTTAGGGGTCTCCGTTTAAACTTTAAACAAAAAAAAGTTGGTACAAATATAGTATTAAAATTAAAAATATATATATTTAACCTTAAAACAATATTTGTACCAACATTTTGTGTGTGCGTGTTTTTGTTTTTATAACTTGTAATCTTTATTTTAATGGCAACAAGGGGGGACTGAATAAATAAATCTTTCTCTCTCTGGCCTGACTGCCTCTATGGCTTCGTCCCAGCGCTGGTTTGTCTATCTGATATCTGCAGTGCTGCAGTGCCTGCAACTCTAAATTAATATGAACTGAATTCATTAACAGTATTTAGCGTGTTTATGTTGTTATTAGGTTATTTTACCGCGCCGGTTCTTCCTCTCCTGTTTGAACTGTTACATGTTTTCGTCTCAGATGTTCACTTATAGAAGAGCTTCCTACATTTTCCTGCTCCGCCATCTTGCTCAGGGCAAATGTGTTTATGAGCCATGCGCTAGCAAAACAAGGCTAACAAGTGACTGATTTCTTCTTCTACTGCTCATTACTGCCTCCTATTGACCACAGAAATAACAGATTGTGTTAAAAATAGACGCTTACAGTAAAACGTGATTGTAAAGCAACTAATTGACGACTAAGTTATTTGCCAACTTTTTTAATGCTGACTTTCATCAATTAGTTCAATGAGTTATTTCAGCTCTACTGGATTTAGTCAGGATATACATTTAAACAGAGATCAATCAAAACTTTACGTTTCTGAGATAAGTTTATGGTCCAAAACAATGTATTTTTCCAACATGTTTGTAAAAGATGCTGTTATTTTTGGCGGCGTCACACATAGTAAGTGTTATGATAAGCTTTTGATGTAGCTGCTGTTTATTTATATTTATGCACACAAATTAAAACATACCAAACATTTTATGAAACTTTTTAATTTCCCCATCATTCTAATAATCAGCTCATTTTTCAGCTTTCATTTGTTGCCTGATTAACTGTAATTAAATATCTTTCACCATATAAAGGTCAGTATATCGTAACTAATAGTCAGATGGCTAATATGCAGACAAAACTGTTTATGTTTAATATATGAATCAGGTTTGGAGTTTTTTTTTAATACCCATGAGCATTTTTCTGGTCTTCTGATTGTGAAAACTTCAGCGTCTACGTGACATAGCTCAGCTCAAATCTCGCTGTCTGACGTTTCCACAAAACTCCAGTAACAGTTGTGGGTTTTCTCCAGGTACTCCTGTTTCCTCCCACAGTCTGGTTTCCTTCTCCGTCCACATCTACGTCAGCACGAGCGTCAGACGGTCACGGCTCGTTCCGATCCAGGTTCTGGTTCCGCTGGAGGTTTCTTCTTGTTAAAGGGGAGTTTTTTCTCTCCACTGTCGCCACATGCATGCTCAGTATGAGGGATTGCTGTAAAGTCCAGGTATCGTCTCGTTGTTTGGATCCAGGAGGAGTTAATGCTCCATGAATCTTCTGGTGTCCTTAGACTGGAAACTTTTAAACTATTTTAAATATTAATTAACTTGAAGCTTTGATTTAAGAAACCCTCGCAGACCCAACGCTTCTGACAGTGTCTCTTGCTCTGAAAGCATGAGCTGCATGTATTACTCCCAGGCTATTGCAGTTAACTTATCATTTGTAAACTGCGTCTTAGTTTAATGTTTGGATTGACTGGAATGAATGTTGGATTAGATTACAGTTTTTCTTTCCTGTAAAGCGAGATGATGCTTTGTGGACTGAATGAACTGAATATAAGTGAATTAAATTACTTCCAGGTGTAAAACTACCCAGGCTCCGCCCCCTATCCCCCACCCTGACATTACGGTAATATCCAGACAATAAATGAAGAGTCAAAGCGCAGCTCTCTGGTTTCAGCCTCTAATAATAGCAGCTTATCTCTTCTTATTAAAACGACGTTGTCATTTTTTGTGCAGGGATTTTCCTGAAGACTTTCGCCGTTTGCTTTTCCACTTCATCCATGATGAGAAGGAAACGAGGTAGCAGACAACAAGATTACGAAACGGGAGGGGAAAACCCAGCGACTACATCCGAAGCGCTCCTTCTCGGCCAGATATTTGCCTATGAAAAGCCTGTGTGAGCAGACCAACATGAAAGGAAACCAAGAGTGTCAGAGAGCAGCAAAGCTTTGTTTGGTTCAACATGGAAAACCCTGAACAGTTAAGGTCACTGTAGGCCGGCTGTCTGCACTCGAAGGAGGGAAGTTTTGTTCTCCTGCCAAACCTGCTTTCCTTATCAGCTCAGATCAGGTGGTTAAACCGGCCGCAGATGTTGCTTACATGCAGCTTTGCAAAGGGAAAGTACACCTTCCCCCAGTTTTAAAGCTTTACTGTCACACGGCAATAAAGGATCATCAAATATTAAAGGACACGAAGGAGAAAAATGAAACCCAAAAGCAGGAAATACCCACGTTACCTCCAGTTTGTCTCAGCGACGCCAGGAGCCGTCATTCTTTCTCAACATTTTCTATAAGATCTTGATCTAATCTGTCTCTCTAGTCTGAAACTCCTCCAGTTCACCCGCAGACACTCAAAAGTCTTTCTGACAAATAACGTTCACACAGCATGATAACGAACGTCTCAGCTCCAATAAAGAATATCCGATGATTGTTGCTCCCATATATGTTGCTAATTCAGTCGGATTTCATCTGACTTTTCCGTCACCAACGTGAGACGTGCGTCATAATCGTGCGGCGGAGGAAGCCAGACGTGGTAAATCTGGACGTAAACGATGTCCGAAGCGATCGGTGCCGAGTTCATTTATTTATTTTTTCTCGGCTTCCTTCGTCTCGTTCTGATCTCGTGACGATACGGTCGGCTCCCGTTGCTCAACGACTTTAACGTCCGTTGTCACTGACGTAGACACGCCGCTGCTGGGGGACGTCTACGTTCTTCTTCTGCGCTTTGGTGTCTGAACTGTTCCACATCTACGCATTTAACTGGTAGAATGAACGATCACACACAAAATACCCGATTTTAGCATAATATCAAAATTGAGCGTCAAAGACCCGCTGAGTGAATCGGAGTCTGGAACCGTAGTTGTCTTTTTTTGTAGTGTTTGTGTAGTTTCATTTTAATTTATTTTCACATTCTAATCATTCAATTTCCTCCAAATTACTAATTTTTTCAGCTTGCAGATGCCAAATCAAGAGAGAGGACCCACCAAGATGTCGGGCCTCCCAGCTTCCCTCCGTTAGACCCGAGCAGAATCATGCGAGGTTCTGTGACTGACAGAATTTTAAATTTTCATCTACTGACTTCCCCCAGATGCTTGAATAAGTCGTACTTTACGTTTACGTGTCAGGAGAACTCGCTCTGACCGTTTCTCTTTCAGTTAAAGTTCCTTTTTCCTTTGTGTGTCTTTAAAATCTGGCCGCTTGTTTTGTTTGTCGTTCTTGCACGGTGATATTTACAGGCCTAATATTTGCGTAACGGTCATAACAAACCTCCATCGCTGTTTGTGATTTACACGCAGAAACCCAGAGAGCTCATGCGGGGAAAAACTGACACGAGAGATGACATTTAGGAAAGTCTCATGATGTCAGAGAAAGAAGAAGTGAAAAGATGAACCAGAAACATCCCAGCAGGATTAGGGGGGTGGGGGTTAAATCATCAACCAATCAGAGTTCTTCATTCTGCACTGAAAAGGGAAATTATGCCTAAACATAAACAAACGAGGAACTAAATAAACATTAGATGGGCGACAAAAAACAGACAGAACCAGAACAATAGAGTTACAAGTAAATATGTAAAATAAGTCCACAGATGAAATTAAACAGCAATAAGAGATGAATCCTCCAACTGGAGAAGATGAAGTACTTTTTATCCGTAAATGCTGTGAATTTAGGTTAGTTAGGTTGGCTAAAATCTCTGTTTTTGTGTGTGATTGTTGGTTCTACTAAACAAATGTGACCATTATCAGACGTCTGTGTGAACGGTTTACGAACTAAATAGAAGAACAGCGCAGACGTCCCCCAGCGGCGCCACGTTTACGTCAGTAAGTCT
>JAVLVB010000468.1:510174-535430 GCA_032876305.1 Orestias chungarensis
TACGCACACAAGGAATTTGTTTCCGGCTGTTGTTAGCTCTCTACAATTTACAACAATACAATATACAACAAGACTATGTAGACAATATACAAGTTTACATGTTCAGCAGAGTTTGCATATGTACAGAAAATATAAAACTAGTGTAAGATAAATAGTTAAGGTGCAGTTACAGTATTACACAGCATGTATAAAGTGCAGTATCGCATGTAAACAACAGTACACAGCAGTTTAGTTTTTGTTATTAATAAGTTTGATGGCATTTGGAAAGAAACTGTTACAGTGTCTGTTTGATTTTGTGTTCAGGGCTCTGTAGCGCCTGCAAGAGGGTAGAAGGTTAAAGAGTTTGTGACCAGGGTGTGAGGAGTCTTTGATAATATTTTCTGCCCTGTTTATGGTCCTTGATTTGTATAAGTCTTGGAGGGTGGGCAAAGGAGCATCGATGATTTTAGCTGCTCTATCCACCGCTCTTTGTAATCTGCATCTGTCCTGTTTTGTGGCTGAACCAAACCACACTGTGATCACTCTCTGTTTGAACGAAGACCGAAGGAGACGGACAGGAGACGGCGGACACTTCATCAGGTGGACGTCCTTTATGAGACATTTACATAGATGTTAACACAGTTTCAGGTAAATGTGAAGAAACCCCAAACAGCTTCGTGAATCAGACAGATTAATCCGGGATTATAAACATCTATACATTCAGCATTTTAATGAAAACATAAATTAAGAATCAGTTTTGATTAGAATTTGCATGTTTTAAGCCTACATTGAATAAATTGATAAAAACCTAAAATATTTCCAGTTTTCTTGTGTCTGACTAAAACTAACATTCTTAATCAACATTTTTAAATTTTAATCTAACATTATCATCCTTCCTTACGTTTGCTGCTGTTTGTTGGACCAGGAGTGGACGAGACGTAAATCTCTAAACTCTCTTCTTCACTGCCGCTTCAACCTTTTTCTGTTTTAACTTTAAAGACGTCAGTTTTTATTTTCATTCTAACTTGAACCAGAAACTGGCCAGAAAGTTTTCCTCCAGTTCATCACAGGGAAACGTGGAGACTAACCACCATGAACTCACAGCTAAGATCTCCAGACCAGTTAACCCAACGGGAAGCTGTGGAAAAAGGCAACATTGCTTCCAGCTCTAATAATTAAACTTCATTTCAGGAACTACAACTTTTTCTTTTTGTCAATTATAATCCTGATCCAACATATGGTTCCTCAAAGTTTTCCTCCCAGTCAGACTCAAAACCATGATGTTGTTTTTTTTTAAAGAAGAGCTCCAAATCTGGAGCTTCAAAGTCAGAAACTTAAATTATTAAATATAATAATAATTAAATAAACTTGTGTTCTTAGGAGGTGATCTGGAAATGTTTTAGCCCTCATATAGATCAGCGCTTCTTTGAGCTTTCTAAGTTTTCTTTGTGTCCTTTAGAGGATTATTTGTTCATTAATGAACATTTTTAACAACACAACCTACAGGCGAGGCTGGTTTCCGGATGGAGTAACAACAACAACAATAAAAACCAGCAAGAAGCTAAACAAGAGAAAACGATGTGAAGTAGGGCTGCACAATTAATAGTGTTTTGATCGTGATCACGATTTTGATGCCCACAATTCAATGAACTCGATCGTCCAACGATATTTTCTTTACGAATGCTGAGCTCTGCTACGGCGCCTGCATCTCTACTCACATGCTCTCAAACAGAAGTCTGCCGACCACCAGGGGGCAAACGCACGGTGAAGGTCATTAAACGGCTGAATTAACAAGCGCGCAGTTGCGCACGCCTTTCAGTCACCAAAGAGTTATTATGGCGGCGTAATCGTGCACAAACTCAGCGAGCGCTAATAATAGCGCACGTGCTTTATGCCGCTGCCATAAGTACAGATAATTACAGTGACGCGTGTATAATGAAGAAACAGCTGCATCTGAGGAGCTTGAAGAGAACTGACGGAACTTAAACCACCTTAAGAAACGTCCCAGGCTTAAACATGAGGAATGCTAAAGCTAACCCTAACTCACAAAATCCCCGTCCAGGTCCAGCAGCAACCAAGACAACCATTACAGCAACACTAATGTAGACAGACGCCAGGCTTTTCTCTGTAACATCTTATGATTTCCCAACTTACACTTGAAGATTTCACTCTGCAATAACATGTTCAATCAGTACTTTAAATTTGAAACTATGGAGTGCTTTTTTGTTTTCATTAGTTGTCACTTATTTTCATTTAAAGTTTCATTTTTGTTTAAAAAAAAAAAAATCTTTGCACATTGTAATTGCTGGTGCAATAAATATACGTTTTTCCAGACACAATGAACAATCGTGATTAATAATCGTGATTAATCGTCGTGATTACGACATTGATCAAAAATAATCGTGATTATTATTCCAATCATAATCGTGCAGATACTTGAAGACACGTTACGCCTCAGTGAAAACACCAGTCAGCTCCCAAAACTGACAGAACGCTGTGATAGTTTAGGAGCAGAGCTGGAACAGAACCCTCAGTTTGATCATCAGTCAGTGTTCAGTTCTGCTCCTTCTTCTTCTTCTTTAAAGAAATAAACGTGGTCAGCCTCATGTTCATCCATGCTGCGGTGAAGGAACGTTTTTACAGCTTCTGTGGACCTGAAGCCACTTCCTGTTTCTGAGGAAGGTGGGCGACGCTCAAAGGCAAACAGATCAGTCAGAGCTTCGGGTTCAGCCCAGAAAACGTCTGACGCAGCCGACCGGGAGCGTCCTCAGGGGGGGAGCTGTGGTTTTCAAAGAGAAACCGCCGAGATGACTTGTTGATATTTCTGATCCTGGGATTCCAGCGAAGAATCCGACAGATTCAAGCCAGATGACTTTTGCTCCGATGGCTCAGACGACGCTCTGGTCCGACACGTTTACAGAGTACAGCGAGCCAAGGGCGTCTAAAGTCCGATTATCTGGAGCAAACGTGTCTAAAGGTCATCTGGAGACGCAGTGTTTCAGAAATCGATGCGGAAGTTTACTTCTTAATGTACAAGAGTTACAGGTTTTGGTCTAAGTTAGGTTAAGAGATAATATGGTTTTTTTCATACAACACATTTAAAATCTTATGTAGAAAATCCCTAAAATAGAGCAATGTTGGTAAAAGCTTTGCCAAGCAGCCAATCCAGTATCACCGTTCATTTCTCTTGGCTCTGATTGGCTGTACCTTCAAACAGAAGGAAGACTGTAGATTTTAGCTTGTGTATTTGGTTTCCCTCTGTGTGCTAACATAGGAAGTTTAAGGCGTTTTCAGATCGAGTTGCAGGTAGAGTTTAGATTTATATGTTAAACTTAACATGAAATTCAGGCTTGGGCCGAAATGATGTGATCGATGTTTTTAATAAGACTACAGAACAAAGCAGCACTGAGAAAACTGAAAGAGAAATGAAGTAGTAACTCTAGTATTCTGGTATAAATAGAGCAGTAAAACAAAGCAAAGCTTAAATCTTACTTGAAACAAGATGAAACCAATTTACTAATTTTGAAGAGCTTGTGTAGATTTATTCGATTTAATTATTAATTAGAAATATATTCGTTCTATTCGCACTTTTTTTAATGGTATGTATGTGAAAAACACTACTGATGTAATCATAACTTTTTATAAATGTTTCACAATTTTTTCCACCCACCTCCAGGGGGTCTTTTGTGGGCACTGGTGTCCCTTATGTTAAAGTAAGGTGACAGGAGAGGGGGCAAGACATTCGGCAAATCTCGTCGGGTCTGGGAATCGAACCCTCGAAGTCCGCGTTGAGGACTCAAGGCCTCCAAATGTGGGTTGCGCTATCCCCTACGCCACCACACCATCATGTTTCAGAATTATTGACTTAAAGGAAAACCAAGTTACTTTTCAACCATAAACCACTTTCATAACTTTTGTGATCAAACGTCGACTTACAGCTTACAACTTAAATGACGCGTCTGTCATGACCTGAGGGGGTCTGTATCACTTTAACCGACACTAAGCAACTTAGAGGAGGGTGGCAGGAACCCTGCCTTCCACACAAAACAACTACAAACTACCAACGTCATCATCTGATATTGTTTCACCACAAGTAGATTCATCACCTCATCACTATTCATCTTTCCCACAGACACTGGAAACAGAAATGTACTTCAATCCTATTGTGGTCCGATTTTTCTCAGTTGCTCTCTGTTTCTGTTTCTTCAACAGCAGAAGAAGAATTAAAGGCGCCCAACTGAGAGAAACCAGAGGTACAAAACTAACATTCATGCTTTAACAACCAGGAAGAAAAAGGTGTAAGAGGTCTGCAGAAAGAGGAGAGGCCTGCTGCGTAACTTCACCATCAGCTCGGCGCTATTGTTTGGCGTAATAAAGCCAATGTTGAATCAGTAATTTAGTTTTCTGTTGCATAATGAGCCGTAGAGCCAAACAGAACCGCTCTGCACGCCCGGGCCGGGTCACAGTTACCTGCACGTAATCCTCCTGGCAGCTTAGGCTGCAGCCAACACAAACCTCGTCAGCATCGCCGCCGCCGACTTCATCAGCACCGGCCCACATCTGATCAGCGACAGCTCCGTTATATCCAATCGCTTCACCTCATCCATCACCTCCACCTTCTGACGCTGAAAAACACGAGTCAGGAGAACAGGAAGACAAACAAGGCTGCACCAGAACCAGAACCAGCTTCAAACCACTAGGGAGCGGCTCGGCTGCCAAGAGTTTTGGGTTCGACCCAACTTTTCCGGCTGTTAATTACTCCTAAAGCTTGGTTGGAACGATGTTTATGGCTCCAGACTGGCGCTGTTTGTGGTGTCATAAATTACACCAGGGTCTGAATCAGAAACAAGATCGCTGTAATGCAGAGAGACAGAGAGAAAAAAACTACATTTAAAAACTGAGAAACCCAGCATGATGATAAAATGAAGCATTGCTGATTTTCTGCTGTTTAGGACTTAAATAGCAGGAGGCGCTGGAGAAAGCTTCATGTAACCACGTTAAAATGCTCGAAGCCTGATGACCTCAACAGACCTGGCTAACAAGCATCTTCTTCCTTGAGCTAACAAAAACAGGACTCGTCACCAGGGAGTAAAACTACCAACCTTTGCTGCTGCATCTTAGCTGGAGGCTTCAACGCTCAGCGGGGTCGGGAACTATCCTGAGCATCAGCACGACCGGCTGGAATATCGGTTCCTTCAGCTTTCAAATAATCATCAAGACTCTTTACAAGAAGGTTAATTTCAGTGAATGTATTGCATTTGATCCTGGTTAGAAATATTTTCAATTCAGTTTCTTCATATAGTGCTAACATACATCTCTCTGCAAAAAAATAAATAATGATAATTTAATAAAATCATAAATACATAATAAATAAATCCGTTTCCAATATAAAATATACCCAGCAGATTCATGGAGTTGTTGACTCGCAGGGTTCACTCCTCCTGATTCAGAACAACGAGACGATAGTGATAGCTGGACTCTACAGCTATGCCTCATACTGAGCATGCATGTGGCGACAGTGGAGAGGAAAAACACTCCTTTAACAGAACTAAACCTCCTCCTGAACCAGAACATGGATCAGTATACGAGCTGTGACCGTGTGCCACAAAAGACCGGGGGTTTGAAGAGACAGAAGAACCAAACAGATACAAAGAAACAAAAAAAAAAAAAAAAGGGAAGTTGATATCGGCAGAGGGAGAATGTTGAGTTTTGGGCAGAACCACCAGCGGAGGTTCTCCCCAGTAACAGAACCAGACCAGGTGTAGCTACGATGAAGAAAAAACAGAAATTAAAGCAGAATGTACAATAGAAGAAGAAAGTATCAGAGAGAGAAGTCCAGCAGTCTAAGCCTATAGCAGCATAACTATAGAAAAACTTAAATAACTTAACCCTGTAGAGTGAGACATGAAGAAGGTAGAGCACAGGAGAACTGTCTGTCAAGACTGAGTTCCTCCTCCAACCGGATTAGGCTGTCTTCTCTACCTCTTCCTAACTATAAACGTTATCAAACAGGAAGGTTTTAAGCCTAGATTTGAAACTAGACAGGGTGTCTGCCTCACGGACTAAAGCTTGAAGCTGATCCACAGGAGAGGAGCCTGATAACCGAAAGATCTGCCTCCCATTGTGCTTTTAGAGATTCTAGGAACCACCAGTAAACCTGCAGTCTGAGAGTGAAGTGCTCTGTTAGGGACATAAGGAGTAATTCGATCTCTGATGTATGATGGAGCTTGATTAGTGAGGGCTTTATATGTCAAAAGAAGAATCTTGAAATCTATTCTAAGTTTGACAGGGAGCCAATGAAGGGAAGCTAAAATTGTGGAGATATGATCTCTCTTTTTAAGTTTCATCAGAACTCTTGCTGCAGCATTTTGGACCAACTGAAGACTTTTAACTACATTTTGTGGACTTCCTGCTAATAAAGAGTTACAATAGTCCAGCCTTTGTCAGGTTGAGTCTTTCCAGTCACCTTTTAGTTTCCGCCACTGGGGGTCGCCAGATTTCCTCTGCTGGAGCACCTTCTCCAGTTGCCCACCTGGCCAGGTGCAGCCACTTGGCAATAACGAGCTGGACCAGTATAAGAGTAGTTGCATCCGGTAACCCTCAACTCTCAGTGCCAACTTTCTCTAGTTTTTTCCTAATAATATTTGCTCTCAAATTTATGTTTTTGTTTCTGGTTCTCAAGTAGTTTATTTATTCCCCTAGCCCTAAGAGTTTTTGTAGTTTGGTGTTTGTTTATTTTAGTACTTTGGATTACTTTGATACTTTGTTTTTTTCCCCCTTTTTCGTGCTCCTCACCATCACCTGTTCTCCACCCAGGTTTCCACCATCATCCAGAATACACACCTTCAAGAGTTCTCACGATCATCACAACCTTCTTGTTCCGCCGTTCAACTGGTTTAACTGGTCGCTTCAGCATCCATCATCCGCCATGCTCTTCCCCTGGACAACCTGCCCACACTGGAAAGACTCACCACTCCTGGTGTTTTCCATTATCCATCTTCAAAGTAAGACCGTTCTCATTATTCATCACACTCCGCCTGCATCATCTCACCCGATCTGCTTACCCCTCAGTGGTCTCCGGTCTACCGTGTCGTTTCGCACTGAGCTGTTCGTTGCCTGCTGAGTCTGGATCCCCGCCGCCGATCATCTCTGGTTCCCATCTGTTGCCGTGTTCCCAAGCGGGTTCAAGAATCACAACTCAAATCTAATGAACTTTATAATTGTACTCCTGAGAGTCCTCGTGTTTTTGTGGGTCAGAAGCCTAAATAACAACAGGACAGAATGCTCAGGCAAGGCTGACCCACAAGAGGCTCTCAGAAGGGTTACCGATCAAGCCACCATGCTCAATTCCCACGAAACCGTCCTCTGTTGCCTCTCTGAACAGCAAGCTACAACCAACCAAACTTTTGATTGTATCGCTCACCTCCTCCAAAACCTGGTTCCCAGACCTGACGACACTGGTCCGCCTCCTTACGAGGGCGCTACTGCTTCTCTTCCCCCATCACCTCCATTTCCGCCCCAGGAAACCGGTTCAGGTTTCCTGGGGCGTTTCACTTCCTGAGGCTGGCGGTTGCGAGGGACTTATTATGCATTGCTCGCAAGTTTTTACTGACTCCCCGCAATCGTTTCCCAAAATGATGCCAAGATAGCTTTTATTATCGGCCAGCTGACCGGTAAGGCGCTTCGATGGGCTGAATCTAGTTTCCACAGTTACCCAGGGTTTAGTGTTTCCTATCATGATTTCAGGAATGAGTCTATGGAGGTTTTTGGGCATGAGACCGACTATGTTACATTGTCCCACAAAATACATAAAATGAAACAAGGCTCTAGGACTGTGTCAAAGTTCGCTATAGAGTTTCGTACAATAGTTGCACGCTTAGAATGGGACCCTCGTGCCCTTAAAAGCTGTTTTTGTCAGGCTCTGAACGATTCACTACAATACGAGTTAGCCTTATTTGATGAGCCTGCTACTTTAGACGAGTGTATCTTGTTAGCGGCCTGAGTCGATGGCCATCTGAGGGAAAGGGACCATTTTAGAACCTTCCAAAGAGCAGCTGCTAGCTGAGCCCCCGTTGCCGTCCAGCCTCCGTCCGCTCCCGCAAACCATCCGGTCAACCAGGTTCCCCCTGAGCCCCGCAGGTCATCACCCGTGGGACCGGAACCCATGCAGGTCGGACGAACCCGTCTCACCCTGGAGGAGCGGCAGCGGAGGATGCAGACCCGGGAGTGCCTGTACTGTGGGACTCCCGGCAATTACATCGCCCACTGTCCGTCATTGAAAAGCAAGTCTCAGCACCAGTCTCAGCACCCCCATCAGGTCCGTCTGTGCATTCGAGGCCGCAGACAGACCAACCCATCAACACTGATCAGCCTTGTCTTCTTCTTCCCGCCACTGTCAGGTTGAGTCTTTCTAGTCACCTTCCGGTAACCCTTAACTCTCAGTGCTTTCTCTAGTTGTTTCTTAGTGATATTTGCTCTCAAGTCTCTCTTATTTCTAGTTCTCCAGTAGTTCATTTATTCCCGAGCCCTAAGAGTTTTTGTAGTTTGGTGTTTGGTACTTTGGTATTGTTAGGGTTCCCACGATCATCACAACCCTCTGGTTCATCCGCTCAACTGGTTCAGCTCTGTCTGCTCGCTTCAGACCCATCATCCCCCGTGCACTCCCCCTGGACAACCTGCCTGAGTACATTATCTGAGGCCATGAGAATATCATTTGTGACTTTAAGGAGACTAAGTTTCAGCAGAACTCTTGCTGCAGCGTTTTGGACCAATTGAAGACTTGTAACTGTGTTTTGTGAACTTCCTGCTAGTAAAGAATTACAATAGTCCAGCCTTGAAGTAACAAATGCATGGACTAGTTTTTCAGCAGGAAACTGGTGATGCCTGTTTAATAATTAAATTATTAGAGAAATATGTTGTTGTTTTTTTGTGGTTGTGATCATATTTATTGGAGCATATGGACTAAAAGGTTAAAAGATGAAACATGAAACATCTTGATCTCATGTTAATGTTTATCTATGTGTGCCGACGATATCCTGCTGCTCTTCGTTTCTCTGGTGCGGCATGTTTGCAGACGGGGAGAGTTCTCCTCTCTGTGCAAACAGGAAGGCAGGTTTGAGGCTAGTCTCTTAGTGACTTCACATCAGCTCCTCTCAGCTCTGCAGGATTCTGCAGCACCTGCAGCCTGGCTGCTGCTGCTGCTTCTGCTGCTGCTTCAATGTTTTCTCTGGACGGAGTTCAAGCTTGTGGAGGGAAGCAGAAAAAACGGAGGCTGCAGCATTACGCCATTCCTGCCTCTGTGGAAGGAAAAAAAAAGTGGGATTTAAGGAAGTTTCCTGCAGGAGTCCTGCAGAGCAGCTGAGCGCAGCTGAACTGGTCTGACTGGGATAACCAGCTGACAGGAGCAGGTTCAAATCTGAGGAGTTTTCCTGGATCTCTGGAGCTTTTCTTCTGTTTCTGATCAGAGGATGAACTTCTCCGCATCCCCGTGCCGCTCCGCTTCTGCTTCCAGCCAAACATCCACCGAAGCCGGCGAGCCTTTCTGCTTCCTGACGATGCAGGTGAGCCTGCGGGGCGCCGGGCTTTAGGATGAACGCGCGGACCCGCGTCTGTCTGCTGCTCAGCTGCTGGACTCTGCTTCACCTGCACCCGGCGCGCGGCTGGAGACGCGCGGCGGGCCAACTGGGGCGGCAGGGCGCAGCCCCGCATCCAGGGCTCTCCTGGAACCCGCACGCTCCCGCATCCGCCGGCGCCCCGGAGGCCGGAGCCGCGCACGGAGGCTCCGCGGGAGAGTCCGCGAGGAAGGCAGGCGCCAGGGCGAGCGCGGCGGCCGCGGCGGCGCGCGGCGTCTCCGGGCGGCAGCAGAGCGCGCGCGCCACGCAGCCGCTGGTGATCCCGCACGACTACATGCTGTCCCTGTTCTGGTCCCAGAACCGCAGCCTGGCCGACACCATCACCAGCCTGGTGGACAGAGGTCACGGTGAGTTGCTATGGAAACAGCCGTGAGCTGGTGATGGGAGAGAGACAGGGACGAGGAGTCTGTTCCTAAAAAGTTAAAGCAATGAACTTTAAAAGTATTGTTTTTCTACTAGGAGAAGAACATGTACACGATTATTTACTCTAATAAAAATTGATGATTAAAACAATGTTCATAACGTTCTGATTAAATATAGGTTCCTATTTTGGCTTCAAGTTTCTTATCGATGGAACAGAATAAAAACTAAAGCATCGATGTTTAAAAAGAGAGAATCCGACCTCCTGCATGAAGCTGAGTTTCTGTTTCAAAAATAGCAAATAAATCAATTAAATCCGCGAGAATTGATCCAAGTATACAATAAAACAATACAATTTTAGTACATTTGAGGTTTTATTCGGACCTAGTTTTAGAAATTCTACCTTCAAAGGGATGAAACTATAGGTCATCCATCCATCCATCACTTTCCCAATTATGCTTTAAGGGTCCTGAGGGTCTGCTAGTGTCTTTCTCCAGCACTCTTCAGATTAGAGGCGCGGTTTAAAAATATCTGAAACAAACAAAAAATCACTTTTTAAAAAATTGGCTCAAAACAGATAAAAAAAACAAAAAAAAACCTTAAAACAACATTTGAAAAAATAGGAAAATTAAGGTTCAACCGCTGCGCATAAATTTTAAATCACAATCAAAATGCTTTTATTGTGTTTTTTTTCCAAACATTTATTTTTGAGCTTTTAAAATTTTCTATTTTGTTTTGTTGCAAAAACATTACAACACATCTCTCCATCTGGATCTCGTCTACTCGTCTGAGGTCAGAGGTGTTACTCTGATCAGACTCTCAGGTGAAACATCTGGAGGATGAGAGGGTGAAGAGCAGTGGGGTCAACCTGCCTTCTGCATGTCACCAGCAGGGGGCGCTACAATGTCAACACAGGCCTAGAGACTAAAATAATAATAATCAGTTCTTTTTACAGAGGGTGTGGTGCACGTATGCTTGTTTGTGGAAACAAGTGAGTTTTAGTTGGATTATTAGATTGATTATTGATATAATTACAGATGTTAGCTCTTAGAGAGCAGAACGAATGCAGCGCTGCTGTTGTCTGCTAACTTAGTTTCATATCAAACCTCAACGATTTGCAATTTTGTCCCTTTCTGCGTCTTTATTCTGGGAGTATCTAGTTCTAGCCCAATCTTATTTAAACCCCTCCCCCAAAATAAAATTTTTGTCGCTTCCATATATGGAACTAGGACGTATGTGATAGTTTTCAGTTTTCGGTCAGAACTGTCGTGTCCCATTTTATCCAACAAGGTAGTGGTAGTTGCATCTAATTTAGTTTTCTGTCCCCCAGTCGGTCGTGGCAGATGGCTGCTTGTACTGAGCCTGGTTCTGCTGGAGGTTTCTTCCTGTTAAAGGGGAGTTTTTCCTCTCCACTGTCGCTACATGCATGCTCAGTATGAGGGATTGCTGTAAAGTCAATGACAACACAAGCCATTGTTTCTGTCTGCTGATTCCAGAGGTGTGAATGCTGCAAGTCCTTGACTCCATGAATCTGCTGGGGTTCCTTAGACTGGAAACTTTTTCAAATTGATTTGTTTATGATGTATCTTTTATTTTAATTGATTTTCTTGTTAAGTGTCTTGAGACAACATCTGACAACATACTTGTTTTATTCTGCAAATAATCCCATTTTGTTTTTATTTTGCATGGTGTGAATCATGTGATCCGTTTGCGACCCCCAAATCAGAACTGGGCCAAACAAACAGAAGCTGGATACGGGTCACGTTAGCCTGCCGTGTGAACGCAGCCTCCGTCCCGAGGTTTAAGCTTCTAGTGAATTAGGCTCAGCGCTGACAGGCGAAGATGTTTGGAGAGATGATCCTGTCGGTGATCTGGCTGCCAGTAGAGATCAGGCTGAGGCTCAGATTCATAATCTAGGTATACAAATGATTTTCTCTCCTTCACACAAAGTTGAAACTGAAATGTTAACGTGAAGGAGTTGAATACAGACAATATGAAACATTCTGAGGTCCTTCAATTCAATTCCGTTTATTTCTACAGATTCAGTTTAACTACATCATTTTAACCCAAACAGTAAAATTTTGTTATCAGTCAGAGCTGTAAGTTAAGTTTAGTATTCGAAATATTTTAAAAAGTTTCCAATCTAAGGAAGCAGATTACACGGAGTCTTAGCTAGCAGCACGCAGCGACAGTAGAGAGAAACAACTACCAGAACCTCCAGAATAGGATGAAGAGGAACTAAGTAGGAGGTGTCACAGTTGAAGCAACAACATCTAAACATAAATTAGATTTAAAGAACAAGAAAAAGTTCCGATTTTTCTCCCTGATCCGAACCTAGCAGAACTACAGAGACTCAGGATAAGCTAACTCTGATAGCGGTAAAGCCAGGGGTGCTTTCCTCAGAGTTCGTAGAGTTCTGATTTGGTAAAATTCGTATCATGCTAGCTTAAATAAAGACAGCGTTAAAGGTTAAAGTTCAGATTTGCTTCAGGTCATGATGACAGAGTAGTAGAATTTTACGATCTCTGAACAAACAAGGTTAATGGGATGCTAAGAGCAGCTAGCCTGCTCAAGGAGCGCTGCAATGATGGAGATGCTTTTACCACCAGTGACCACCAGGAGGCCCTCCAGACGACCCAGCTTGTTCTCACATGTTCTGGCAGCTTTGCTTTTGACCGCCAGACTTCCCAGTGCCTCTGACTGGGAGCGTGTAGGTGTGTGTGTAAGTGTGTGTTCTCATGCACTGATTTTATACGTCGACGAGCTGCTGCTTCCAACATCTGGCCGGCTCTCAGCGATATCCTTGGGGGTAAATAAACGTTTCTCCAGGCACTCTTTGGTGTCCTGTTGTCTTACTGAGTAAAACTGTTTAAATTGACGTTTGGACGTTCAATAATCCTGCTGCCGCTGGAATTATTGTGTGTATATTAGGCTTCATTTGTTTGGGGACTCCTCAAACATGGCTGACATATTTAGGGAAGACACTGATGATCTGACGCCTCCTTTAAGGTCGCTGTTCTTAAGACCTTCTCTACGCCTATGTTTAATATATTTATCTACTTACTTTTTTTTTCTACTTTATAGTTATGTTGTGACTTTAAAAAGTTCTGTTTGACCCCGAGCATCCAGAGCAGGAGGGACTTACTACTTATTAAATGCTTAGATTCAACTGGAAATGTGTCCAAATGAATCAGTCCGCTACTTTAAACCCGCCTGGTTTTAACCAACATCTAAAAGGAGAGAAACAAGTGATGATTGTTAAATATTATCTGGCATTAAAATCTCTGGTTAGATCTGCTTAATACTTCTGGTTTCCTTCATTAAGTCAGTTTTGAATATGTTATGTCCGTTATCTTTCTGGGTTTCTTTGAAGCAGGCAAGCTTCTTCAGATGTTTTTTTTCACTGGTGCCGTATTTATCATACTAACACGTGAACTATGCAGAAGAAGATTCCTTATAAAATGAAATGTTTTGGCTCTGGAGCGTCCTGAATGCTCGGGCCAAATCTCAGAAAAATCGCTTCTCGTTGTCAAGGCTGCTGGATGAAACTCTTGTCACTTTGTTCCCAGCGTCTCGGCGTCCGACCGTGTCCGTCTCAACATTGTGATTGTTCAGGGTTTGTTTTTAGCACTCGGACGTTTTAAGTCTCTCAGCAAGCAGGGTGGATCGTTTGAGGAGCCGAGGAAGAGCGTTCGACTCTGAAAGTAGAGGAAGATCGTCTCACCGTCCAAACTGAAACGCTGAGCTCTCTTTGCTTGGTTTTGGTTTGAAGAAGTGGGTGAACGTCCCACCTACGCATTATGATCTGTTTTTCATATATTTATTATTGGTTTATGATAACAGCAGATAAAAACGACACTCTCCAGGTCAGTTATCACTTAGACGTAGATCTACATCACACTAGAACAAGTTGTTTCTCAGTAGATCGGCTCGCTGTGCTTGAAATGTGCAAACTAGAACGACCTGCGACCTCTGCGCGACCTCTGCTCGACCTCGCTGGGCCTTTTTTTGATGTCATCATCTGCCTGCCTCTTAAATGCTCACTTAATGAAGATCTATAGTCATAAAAATCCAAATCCCATGCATGCATTTATCAAAGTCATTGGATTTGCTAAAGATGTTATTTTCTAATTGGCTGTAGTTGTACATCTTAATTTTCAACACTTAAGTTGCCAGAAATACTAGATACATTTCTGTGAATCATTGATCTAACCAAACGGAAAATATGCATCTTCCCCAACATTTAATCATTATGGGCTGTGTTTTTAATTTCTTGCCTGATTTGACCTGTTAAGTCTCAAAACTCGTGCACAGACGGCTTATAGCTCCTAAAAAAAGCCTCTCGTTTTGTTTGACGCCACATTTATCCGTGTCTGTTAAGGCAGTAAAGTGTTTTTCAACGTTTTTTGAGCCAAGGTACATTGCTTTCATTGAAAGAATTAAGAGGCACACCACCAACCAAAAATGTAAGCAAATGACACTCTTTAGTCGCATATATTAAATTTATAGTAATTCTTATCAAAGTGGTTTTAATATGAATCAAATAAACATGTATTTTTTATCATATTTTATATCTCTTATTTCAAATTGCACTTAACATGTCCATTTCAAAAATACTCAACAATTATGCTATTTCACCAAGATAATTTCCACGGCACACTGGTTGAAAAACACTGTGTTAAGGAACTTTCACATAAGACAGAAGGTTTGATTCATCAATGAAAAGGCAAAACAACCGGTGAGAGTAGATTAGGGTTTGTTAGAGGGCAAAATCACTGATTCGACGGGTTTCATGACAACATAATCAATAAGAAAAGCGTGGTTACTAGTTATTCTGTCTCCAAATGTAATACTGTAAGTTAATGAGTGAATCACCTGGAGTATTTCAGCTTGTTTTTAACAGTCTCCTTTTATTTTCCACCGTTTTATTTAACTTTTGTTGTGCGGACTTTCAACATTTCATTTGTGGTTACATTAAAATAATCGAGGTGTAACGGACATCACATTTTCTCACATTATAAACCTAAAAAACAAACCTTTGTCATTCCAGACTGGTTTTATCACGAGACACAACAAACACAGAAATAAAAAGAAAGCAGAGCCGTCATTGAAAGCAGCTGGACTCAGGAGAAAAATCAAAGTTTAGGAAGCGTTTTATACAGGATCCAGCTGTCCTCTAGTTAACGCCGGTCATCTGAGCTCAATCAAACGATAATTCTGATCTAAGCTCGCTCTGAGCCAACCGGCTCTGATGGATTGTTCTCTGATCAGTCCGGACGCCCACCCACCATCCGCTAGCCTGAAGGGTGAGACAGGTGGGATCCGAGGCCAAGAATGTTATTTAGATGCTCAAATTATCTCTGTGAAAAGCGTTTTCATGTGGGCTCGGTGCCTGAAATAGTTTAGATTTTCCTGAAGACATTAACGTCCGAGGTGATATCAAAGACCACACCTGAGAGATTCGCAGCTTGCAAACATTTCCAGCGTTTTTTGCCGTAAAAAGTATGCGAGACTTTGTGAAATCGAATTCCTCTCAGCTTTAATCAGGCCGTCTGTAGAGAGGTGCCAACATTTCTGTGTTTGCTGTTGATGGTTTGTTTCCTCTGCAGCAGATGCTGGTCTTCTGTCAGCGGGAAAAGCTGCAGGTCCGTAATAGCAGGCCTGTTTACGGTCAGATCCGCTCACCCTGTCTGGTTCTAATGTACTTTTTGTGCACGTCGCAGCGCTGGGAGGGAGGAGGGGTGTCGTGAGAAGGAATGGGCTGTGTGAGAATCCAGAGGTTCCTTTGAGGACTGTGATGAGTTTCAGAACGTCTTTGGGGAAGTATGGACGTTAGATGTCTGGCGTCTGAAGGCTCAGGCCTGGTTAGGCATCAGACTGAGATCTCGATTCAGTTTAGTGTGACCGTCCTCAAGATAACACGATCGCACACACGCGTGTTCGGGTGTGTTTCGGATTATCTCCGTCCTGGATTTCATTCGAAAGATGAGCTTTGCTGGTTTTTTCTCTCTGACAACTAAACAAAACAAAACAGAATCTATAGAAACAAAAATTCACATCACAAAACAAAAGACAACTAGGAAACTCCTAATATGTGTCGGTAATCATGAGAAACAGAGACTAATTAGTCATTTTACAAGGCCAATAATCTAAGAGTTGGAAAATGTTCAAGTCTAAATTTTAGTTTGATTGTTGACCTAAAAGGATCCACAGTTCATTTAAAGGAAAGTTTAAATAAAACCATCGTTCATGTCGATCGTTTCAACATTTAGTCCTGATCACAGATAACCTCTGTAGGTTAGTGGACATTCTCAATAAATGTGGGAAAAATACATGTAGAAGATCATTTTCTGACCAACATCAGTAACAGAAAGAACCCTGACTTCAGTTGCTTTTATCCTCATTCACAAAAGCACTAAACTCAATTCTGACTCAGACGTCTCCTTGCTTTCTCCATCATTTTTCATACTTTCTTCCTACAGACGTCAGGTGCAAATTAAAAGTGTTTAACTCGGTTTTATCTCCGGCAGATGATCGGGGGCCCGTGCTGCGGCGCCAGAGGTATCACTTCAACATCAGCTCTCTGGAGCGAGACGGGCTCCTGGGAGCCGAACTGCGCATCCTGAGGAAGCCGCCGTCCGACCCCCGCGTTGGAGGCTGGAGCGCGTACCTGAGGCTGCACACCTGCGCCTCGGCCAAGCAGAAAGCGGCTCTGCTCCAGACGAGGACTGTGGAGGAGCTGCTGGCCGGATTCAGCAACACATGGGAAGTGTTTGACATTTATAAGGCCTTCAAAGGCTGGAAGAGCCAGCAGGACCCGCGCTCCCAGCAGCTGTGCTTCGAGCTGGAGGCCCTGGAGCGCCGAGGAGGGCCCCCGCTGGACCTGAGGACGCTGGGCTTCGCTCGACCCGGCAGGACCAACAAGGAGAAAGCTTTCCTCCTCGCGTTTGGGAAAAGCAAGAAGCGCGACCTCTTCTACAACGAGATCAAAGCTCGCTCGGGTCACGACAACAAAACCGTCTACGAGTATCTTTTCAGCCAGCGGCGAATGCGGCGAGCTCCGCCCCCGAGAGGCTCCAAGAAACCCCCGCGGCCGCCCGCTCAGATCCTCCCACAACACCAGGCGGCCAAGTTGAGGCCGCGCTGCCACCGGCGTCGGCTCCACGTCAACTTCAAGGAGATGGGCTGGGACGACTGGATCATCGCGCCGCTGGAGTACGACGCCTACCACTGCGACGGCGCCTGTGACTTCCCCATCCGCTCGCACCTGGAGCCCACCAACCACGCCATCATACAGACCCTCATCAACTCCATGGACCCAGAGGCGACTCCGCCCACCTGCTGCGTGCCGACGCGCCTCAGCCCCATCAGCATCCTCTACATCGACTCGGCCAACAACGTCGTGTACAAGCAGTACGAGGAGATGGTGGTGGAGACCTGCGGCTGCAGGTAGCAGAAAGAAAATGCAGGGACGGCTCGCTTCTACCGACTTTTCACGACGGAAGAACAAAAGAGTTATTTCAGACCTCCCCACTCGAGTGGGTTTACACACTGCATACCAAAGGCAGCAAAGACAAAACACGGCGAGATGAACCGATGGAGATTGTGCTCTTAAACACGGACTCGCTTAAACTGTTGATGTTGTCAGGATGTGTCTGAGAGACGGCCGAAAACAAAAACTGGCCCGGACAGAAAACACAGGCCCTTCAGATCCGTATCTGCCTCCTGATTGGTGGAAAGAGTTCTGCAGGAACGTTAAGTGAATCAGAACCGCCCCGTTTTTCCAGCACTTATCTGATGGAGTCATTTGTATTCTTTAACCAAGACGTCGTTTTTCTGTGAAGCATGTGAAGAATCCCTGATGTATAAATACCAGCCAGTGATGAAGCGCCGATCTGACCTGCTTCAGATGTGGGAACGTTGTTTAGACTAGTCTTCAATAAGAAATTCATAGCTGACTGAACTCTGAACTCCTATCAGACCCCCCCCCCCCCAACAGAAATGGTCCACAGACTAAACTATTAAAGGAATCTGAGATGCCAGAAGTACAGATTAACACAAGAATGTTCTTTTATTTATAACATCAATGTTTCACCGGGATCCAACAGATTCCTGCAGTTTGATGTTGATCTTAATCTGCATCCCTGAAAAGTTCAGTAATGTTAAAATAAGCCAACACTTGTAAAGCATAAACGATTAAAATCACATTTCCAAGTGACAGAGGTGATGGATCATTAAAGAACAAACGGAAAAATGATGACAGTTTTTACCTTGTGTTCGTTGTCCTGTCCTTAATTTCTCAACAGCTTTTATGCTTCAGGTAGTTTTTGGCCTCACAGAAAAGTTAATGCGCTAAAACTGAATACGTTCTGATGTGGAGAACATAGGGAAGGTGGACATGTAACAAAATGATGCTTAGCATAGCTTAACTCACTCCAAACACGCCCAATTTCATTATTTCATAATTTCCTAGTATAAAACGCAGCTTGCAGCTTCACTTTTAACCAACTGTTTCCATGGCGTGATTTTTCTGCCACCAGGTTGAGCGCGCAGTGATTCTTATTTGAGAGGTCAGATCTGCGCACGAATCTCAAACACACTCGCACGGAGCTGCTCGGACTCAACTCTGACAAACTGCTCGCTCACTTGGCTCAACTCAGCTCGCGCAGATCTGTTTCTGCTCGCAACTCAAACTGGTCTTTGAAACTTGCCTTAAACTAAACATAGCATTTGCCAGGCATGCTTAGATTGGCTGAAAAAGGCGAGCGTGTGTGAGATTCGTGCACACACACTTAAAATGATTGTTCCTTCAGACAGATCTGAGCTCTAAAAATCACTGCAAGCTCAACCTGGTGGCACGAAAATCACGGCACATGTTCACACCAATGTCCAGCGGTTGGAGTTCTTTTGTTAAACCTAATGATGGTGAGCTCAGAATTATTTTGCTTCAGTAGGTTTTTCACAGTAGTGGCGAGATGGGCGCTAATAGTTTAAATATTAGGTTCCAGTGTGAGCAGTCAAACAATAATATTTGTACATGAATTTCTGTGACATTTCAACACTGCTCTAACACTTCACTGAGATGATGTTAGACCATAAAGACGCTGGTGAACAAGCATGGCTCTGAGAGACAGGAAGTTCTGGACTAATTTGGTTGTATTTCCTGGTTCTGATGAGAACTGGAGAATTCTGGATGTTCCAGCTTCTTTATAAAAGCTGCTGGTCAAAGGACTCAGATACATTACAGAGAGGGTCAGCGTTAATCTGTAAAAACTATTAAAACCCAGGAGGTAGAAGTTCAGACCAAAACAACATGGAAACAAGACGACTGAACAATTCCAGGTGATGGAGGAGTTACGACAAGAAGAACAAAAGTAAACAAAGGAAACCTAAATTCAAAAAACACCAGAAACCGAAAGTCAGGTAAAGACACTAAAACATCTGAGATGTTAAGAAAAATCTGTGGAAAACTAATTTGTTCAGTAAATTACAATGTTATTAAACGCAAACTTCTACACGAGAAATGATTATTTCAACAAGAGGATATTTGAAGTCTTATTTAGGTCAATGTTGATCATTACAGCTTAAAGCTAAAGCAACAGCGAAGTTTACGATTAAGAACAGATCAGACTGAACTTCTTGTGCAGCAGCATACTACAAATCTGCAGTCATTCAAACTCTAAAAAGCTCAACAAGTAGATGAAGGAGGCTAGTTTTGGTTCTGGTTTTGGTGAACGACTGGGGAACCTCTGGAGGTGATGGTGCAAAGAAGTATCCCTCAGAAAATCAAGAACTTTTAAAAGAACACTGAACTTCCTCTTTGTGAGACTGCTATACGACAACAAACCGTTTTCAGTCAGAGGCGTGTTAGTTCCCCTTTAATACAGACCTCTACTGGAGATCCCACCCACCCTCCCCCATCAGAAATGATCCACCGACTAAACTATGAAAACAATCTGAGAGTTTCAGATGCCAGAATACCGTTAACCACAAGAATGTCCTTTTATTTATAACATCAACGTTTCACCGTGATCCAACAGATTCCTGCAGTTTGATGTTAATCTTAATCTGCATAAAGTCCAGTAATGTTAAAATAAACCAACACTGTAAAGCATCGATCATTAAAGAACTAACAGTGAAATGATGAAGGTTGCTGCTGCTGCTCGTTTTACTTTGTGTTATTTTAATTATTTGAAGGGACATTTCAGATGTCAGTATAAAAACGTTATTAACTGAATTGAGGAGTCGCGGTCGGACTCAACGGGTTCACTAGAAAAGTCTCATTGCTGCTGTTTCGGTCGTCCTGTAAAACCCTCTGAAGAGAAACTTAGTTTTAAAAATAAGATACTGAAGTTTAACAAGACCTTCTATATTTTAACTACATATTTTCTGTTTGTATTTTCGGTAGTTGTGAGTTTTCAGCTGACTTTGTCGATCACAGAATTTTATCTTTAAGGTTGAATTATTTTTGTTAATAAACTATTTTATAATGGAGAGACGACACCTGCATGTTCCACATGTGTATAATATCTGCTGATCATTTCTTTCATCCACTGTTATATAAATACATAAACATTACCAGACATGTATTCATTAACAATAACTGACACTAAAGTATTTTTGCTGTTCTTCTTATAATCAGGTTTTGCCCTAATTTAATAAGATTTAATCTAAATGACCAGTTTTGTCGATAATTGGTTAAGCAGTTAAATGAGCTGTTATTTTACTATAAATGATATTTAAACGGAGCAGAAATAGTTGATTTATTTCATCATTTGTTTATGGAGACGCTAAGGGAAGAACATGTAATGCTTCAGACGGCTGCGGTGAGCACCTGTCCGGGTTCGGGGTCCATCTGGGCAGAAACGGCGTGATGTAATGGTTTCCTTTAATCAGAGCTCAGACCGCCTCGTTCCTCACGCACCGTAAGACGGCACTGACAGGGAGAAGCTGAGCAGGCTGCAGCTGATCCGGGATCAGACCAACAAGCTGCAGATCAGAGCTGGGGTTGTCGGTTTTAGATCCGCCTCTCGCTGCAGCCGTACAACGCGTTGCTCCTCATTAACACGTAATAAAAAGCTTTTGGTTTCGCCTCTACTACCATCAGAGGATGGTGTTTATGGCCGCTTTGTTTCAAATGAAGCTCATTCATGTGTTGGAAGGCTGTGATTTATGGATCTTTGTGATTCCCGGCCTGCTTCAACAATCGGCTCATTCTTGCCGGTTCTGGGAAGGAACCCATTTTTCTCGGAGCAGACGCGTCTAAATTTAGCTCAAGTGCAACAGATGGAAGTCGCAGATAAAAGACAGTTTTTATCTGAAGGGACAAAAGAACGCAGGTCAGCAAGCGAAGACGGCTTCCAGCAGACAGAAGTACCAACACGCTAATGTTTGCTGCGGTGCTCCTTCAAAAACACACACAAATAAAAACACTCTGGATGCAAAATATTTACTTTCTAACCGTGTTTAAGATCTGCAGGCTAAGCTAGCAGCTAAATAAGCTATTTAGGATCGATTAAGACCTTTGACATCGAACTTTCCCTCATTTAAGCTCATTTGTAACATCCCACCATCACATTTCAATCTAGCAGATGTTCAGACTTTGACTAGGCCATTGCGTTGCGTTCTGCTCTGCTCCTGTGTTTAGGTTCCTTTTTCTGTCCAGCCCCAAATTTAGGTAAAGTAAAGGTTTTTTAAGTTGTAGGTTTGATTCCCATTTGTTCTTGTTACATGCCAGCGGCGGGCCTCTGAGCAAGGCACAATTTCCTACCCACACTCGATTGTAGAACGCAGGAGGTGACAGTTTAAAAGGAGTTTGTTCAAGCCCAAATAATCAACCCTTTACATTCAGTTTTATGTGTTTTCTAATTATGACCAAATATCCTAGAAGCTTCAAATACATCTCCTCCGACCCACCTTTGTCCTGATGTGACCTTTGACCTGCTTATCGAGGGCTGCAGAGTCTCTCGGTGGCAACTCTCTGACCTTCCCGGCCTGACATTAGGCTGAATCTGCTGGGACGTTTCTCCTGGAAAGGTCGGCAGGTGTCTGAGATGTTTTCCTCTTTGGAACAGGACAGACTTCAGATAGTTCAGAGTTGACCTTTAACCCTTCCCAGTTTGATGAGCAGCAGTTGCTCCTCTCACGTCATTGTTGATTATTTTATTTTATTTTTTTGCCTTTCCTGACGTTGAGTTAAATCCATCTCTGTTCAAAAATCCAACTTCGTTAAGAATCTTAAACTTTGGTCCCCCATTTTAGATGATCCCTGTTTTCTTTTTTGAAGTTAAAAGTTTCTCTATGCAAAGAGTTGATGACAGGTTACAGAAAAGTCAGCATGAACACAAACTTCTAGAAACCAGAGTTAATGTGAGCTACTGTCAGGCGGCGGCAGAGCTGGAACGAGCTCAGCGAGCAGACTTCAGGCAAAACGGGCCAACAGCGCAGAGAGAGAGAGAGAGAGACCGTCTGGATTTAATTATCACACATTTCCACACATTAGTCCATTTCAGACACAGAGAGTGGATTATGCAATCAGTTGATTTAAATGTGAATGCATGTTTTATAATGACTGATATTTCCTATGATTTACGATGGAGTAATACTGGGTTGGCTCAACAGGAAACTAAGCATAATTGGGAAATTGACTTCTTGGTACGGTCGTTTTTTTTGTGTGTGTTTTTTCTTGCTTTGATGGAACAGGATTGTTTAAGAGAAAACAGGAAGACCTGAGGCTCAGCTGTTGGCGCGTTCAGTCCTCACATCCACCATGTTTCTAACTCTGGTGCCTCTTCACTCAACTTTCACATCTGCATCATCGTTCCAAGACATACAGGTCGCCTGTCTCTGTGTTAACTTCATTTTTAATTAACAAAATGAAGCTTCACTGAATGGGAAATGGAACAATGTTGGGATGTTAAAGGATTTGTGTTTACAGAGGTGGTTAGAGTACCAAGAAATTGTCTCCTAAGTAAGAGTAGCAGATTTTATTTAGGTAAAAGCAAAAAGACAAAAAAAGACTTGAGTAAGAATGAAAAAGTGAGTTTATGTACAAATTCTGGTATCTTAGAGATTGTAATTATAAATGCTAAGGAATAAATCACAGTGATTAATCAGATAAAGGTTAGCTCTTAAAGTGACACCGCCTAGACGCTGGTCACTGAGGCACCTGTGACCCTTTAACCCTGGAGCTGTGGTTGCAGGTACTCAAGCCGTTCTTGAGTAGAGAGTTTGTTGAACTCAGATGTAGACGTATCCCGTTTATGGTCCTGGCCTTGGAACGCTGCACTGCCTCCACCCTCTTCAGACTCCTGGAGGAAGACTGAGAGTTTGCCAACCAGTCTGCATGTTCTCTGGACTTGGAGAGAGAGTTCAACCAAGTTCCTAGAGGAGTGCTGTGGGTACTCCAGGAGTGTGGGGTACCCGGCCCCTTGATGTAACATTACAGCTCTGATAGCATTAGCAGCAGGTCAACCTGAGTTCAGTAGGAGTTCGACTTGCCAAGATTCTGTTCATGGTCCTTATGTACAGGATTCAGTACAAAGTACTGTCTTGTTTACCACTGATGACTGGCTGAAGTGACACCTTGTCTTTGTCCATCTTTTATAAGTGACCAAGTCTTCATTTAAATCAAGTCTTGTTTCAGTTTTGTAGTTCTGCCTGGTCTCAGCTGTTTCTAGTTACATCTCGTCTGTTGTTTATTCCCTCCTGTTGTCTTCACTCCTCTGCGTCTCATTTCCCGCCTGTCTGCTCTCCTCTCACAGCTGCTCCTTGTTAACAATCAGTTCCTCCACATTTTTTCCACTCCTCCCAGTATTGAAGCTAACCTCCTGCCCTCCCTCCCCTGCTGGTTAATCCTGTCGTGATTCTCGTCTTTCTGCCTCATTTTCCATCTCTTGCATCTTTCCAGCTGCTTCCTGTGTCGTCCTGCTCTTTCCTCCAGTGTTTTCTTGGGTTGAATAATTATTTTCCTCTGTGTTTATGTTCCATATTCGGACGCCTGTGTCGTTGTGCCATGTTCCATTTACCATCCGGCTAATGAATTCCTTCATTAACTCTCACTGCTTCTCCGTCTCTTGCATTTGGATCCACCTCCAACACTGACATCAGTGACACATTTGTGATCTATTTATCTTAAATGGACTACGGTCATATCAACTTCTGAGTGGATAAGTCTCTGGTGTCATGATGACGATGTCTATAATAGGTGCTGGGGCCCCAGGGTTGTGAGGAAGGGCCTCCTCCCAGACTCGAATACACCAGCTGTCATCGTAGCTTAAAGAGAAAGAAAACTGCTAACGGGCTTCACAGCAGGGGCCAAAATAAACCTATTTCTCTCAGTACATCCGTCACCCAAAAACATCTGACGAATTTTCTTCTAAAGCAGTTTATTCTGTTTTTGTTTTTTTAACCAGGCTGGAACAAGCTGTTCAAACAGGAAACCCTGAAGTGACAGAAATGACAAAACAGCCAAAGGTTACAATAAATGTCTTTTATAAGGTTTCCTATAAGACAAACGAACCAAAATAATATCCCAAAATATGTAAACAATGTGTTTTAATACATTCCTCCTCCTAAAATGAAGCTTGTGACAAACGTAAAAAAGAAACAACTCAGTTTTACCAAAAAGAAACCTCCGAACACTGAATTACCGTATTTTTTGGACTATAAGGCTCACCTAGGATCCCTAATTTTTCTCAATAATTGGCTGTGCGGTTTATAATCCGGTGCATTTTGTAATCCGGTGTGATTTACGTTTGAGTTCCAAAATCTGTAAAAAATGTTGTTTGAGTTTGGTTAGCGCTCAATTTGATTAACTGTCGACCATTTGTTGCTGTAATATGTGCACAATTAGCGCCAATCTGGCTGCTACTGTTAAAACCCAAATGAAGGAGTTGAATTCTGAGCTGGCCATCGTTCCGGGAGAATTAACAACAGAACTCCAAGCGCTGGACATTTGTGTACACATGGCGTTTAAAGTGAAGTGGCTGCGCCTTATAGTGCAGAAAATACGGTAAGTAAAACAGCGAACACAAAGATTAAAGGAGCATGAAGATAAAAGCCAGGCAATTGTGCACTGGGAATTAAAACCCATGTTAAACACACATTTATTGGGTCAGGCGACGATTCACACAAATACATTAGAGCGAAATTAACTACGAAAATGTTAAAATCCACGTAAACCTAACAAGAAGCCAGTAAAGAGGTTTCAGTACAGGCTTGGATAGATAGATAGATAGATAGATAGATAGATAGATAGATAGATAGATAGATAGATAGATAGAT
>JAVLVB010000468.1:544832-573234 GCA_032876305.1 Orestias chungarensis
GAAATGTTCCTGATTTCAAAATGTAATTACACACATTTCGAATTTCAGGTGTGTGTGAACCAGGAAATTGTAAAGTGTTCAGGCCACAAATTGTTTATATCTTATTGTTAAGATGTAGTTATCAGGCCAGAGTCAGAAGATTTTGTCACTGTGGAGACAAAGTTACATGTATTTGTCTACTTAATGTGTGTTGTTATGTGTGAAGCAGGACCTGGATTTCTGCTTGTTAGATATTACTTACATAGATTATATTATCCTTTATTGATCCCTCAGAAGGGAATTAAAATATTTTTGAATTATTTGAATCAAAAGAAAAATAAGTTCAACTGAACATGTTTAATTTTTAAAATTATGGGTAAAAATAAATTTTGCACTATAGGAACGCTTGAAACAAAGGAGCAACGTTGGCGACGTCCGAGAATCCGGTCTGTCATTTCTTTTTCTGAGAAAACCCAGCAGCTGCTTGTTTCAACAGTTTTTTTACTCTGAGTCTGAATTAGAAGACCAACCATCCTGACTTGATCAATGCAAAGCCCGATCTCTAATGATCATACCAAGAGTCCTACGTTAAGCCACCAATATGTGTATTAAAAAATATTTTGTTGGAATGTCATGGAGAACAGGATAGCACAGCAGGCTTAGGGAACATATTTATTTACCTGCAAGGCTGTGGATGTCAGGAAATTCAAAGTAAATATTCTGAAAGGATGTAATAAAGTTTATTTTTGACGGCAAACTAAAAAAAGGCAAAATGTCAAAAATCCCTTCAAATAGACAGAAAAAGCAGGATGCAGCTCAGACGGGTGACGTCCTTGCCATGGGCCATAACGCGCTGAGTCACGGAGACACTCCTGATCACAATCCTATTTAAAGGAGAATGCCTCACCTATAATTTTCACATCTATATTCGGTCCCATCTGGAGCGTAGGCAGCCGCTTCGGTTCCGACTGTTTGTTTCTTCCTCCTTCTCCTTGTTTATGCAGAGCGCTGAGGTGTGCAGACGGACCAAAAGGCCGTGTCCATCATTCCTGGGTAGAGGCTGCAGCCATGGAAACACATTAAATACACTCACAGCTGAAATACTGCAAACCTCAGGGTTAGAAGCGTTTATTTGTGTTTAACTGTAGCACAGGAAGAACATTCTGGAAGAAGAGGATAGTCTTTGTGGTGACTGGCAGTCCTCACACTGATGCTCATTAAGGCGTTATGCACCCACGTTTAGGTATAAGGTCTTATGATGTAAGGTCTTAATACATTTAATACCTCTGATTTTAAATGTATTTTCTACCTTAACCTCTGAACCAGCAGCACCTAAATCTCCTGATTCCGAAATCAGATCAGCTTCTGTTCTTACAAGCTTTGTTCTACGTAAGCATCCTTCTTTCCATCCATCCAGGGTCAGCTGCTGCTTATCTCCTCACTGACAAGAGGTGAGGCTTCACCCTGGAACAGTCGCCAGTCCATGGCAGAAAGAACATTATATAATTTTAATTTTTTCAATCAAGCGTTCTATCTGTAATAAGCATGTAGCTTTTAAGATTATTTTTCTTTTCTTTTTCCTTACCTGGATTTCTCCTTGTAATTATATAACTACACATGTTGAAGGTAGAGAAGAATGGACATCTTTTACTTCAAATTAAATAAAAAAATAGAACAAGAAATGACATTTCTGAACATGTTTATGTGCGTTGATGAATAATGTTGACATGCGGACTATTGAATTCGTCTGACAAAATACTGAAAGATAAAAGCTCTGCTTTACACAAATTTTACTCACAGTGTGACAGGATTATTCACTGGCACGTAAACACAATGATATATTTATTTAGTAATTACACTTTTGTTCATGGCAAGATAAAGTCAGAAAAATGTGCCTGAAATTTGAAAAAAATTACATTTTTTACTGTGATCCTGTTGTTACTTGTTATACCTATTTAAAGTAACTGAAAGTCGCTTTGAGCAATAAGAAACTTTACATCGAAATAGATACTTTTCTAAGTATTGAAAACGTACATTGTCATCTTTGTTCTTAATCAGATATTTATCACTTAAATTGGTGGAAAGGTAAAATGCACTATTAGTCTGACAGTATGAGGCTGCAAATAGTTTGAAAGTCTGACTTGGGGCTTTCACTAAAGCTGTCACAGCCGAGGTGGCCTGGATAAGGATCAACATCTCTAAAGCAAACATTATTGGATAAGGGCTGGAAAAGGGAAGAGTGCCTTCTCCAGGTTGGGCAAGAGGTTCTGACCTAAGTGGGCGAGTTTAAGTATCTAGGCTTTCCTTAGATGGAGTGGTTGATCAATGGTGAAAAGAGAACAGAGTTGTAAGGGGAAGCTGACAGTTTGCCGGCTGATCTACATTCCTACACTCATTTAAGGTCACAGTGTTTGGGCAATGACTAAAAGAACCAGATCATGGACACAAGCAGCTGAAATGAGCGTCCTTTGCAGCCCTGCCCTTGTCAATGTGGGACAGACTCCAAATTTGAATGCAGTAATAATGTATTTTCTTCAGGAGTGAAGTCCTGTGCAGTGAGAGCGTCTACAGATATTTTAATGGGAAAAAACCAAAGCTGCTATTCCCAGAAACCACAGAATTTGTCTGTTAGCTACTTTGCTCTTGAAAAACTAATTTTTCTGCTGACTCCTATGTCACAAAAGGCACTGCTCAATCTCTCCTGCCTGGATAAAGTGAAATGTAACTACGTTTAGTACGTTTTGCAAAAGTAAGATATCGTGTGAAGGTCTATTTGCTTTTCCAACCCTCCACAGACATTTGGGTACAAGAAACCTTTACATAGGACCCCAGTTATGTTGATTTGCAAAGAGCAGCAGGGATATTTCCTGAAGCCTGAGACCTTTTGCTGGTTTCATAGCTTTTTGAGCTGCTTTGCACATAGAAATATTGAAATGGAGAAAATAACATTGCTGATTGGTTTGCATCGTTCTCTTGTCTGTTGACCTTAGCAAAACACATATTTGGATATTTTCCAGCCTCTCAGCTGACGCTAGTAGCTCAATCTAAAAAATGCAAAAGTGGAGAATGTTTGGAAGTCCTGGCTTTCACTTTAGGTTAGTAAGTTTTACTGTATGTGGTTGCAGATGTTAACAGAAAGGACTGAATGGTACAACTGAATGAAAAGGTGCTTTAATAGTATTTGTTTACAGGTGCATATAATTATACAGCTTTTTTATTCTTCACGTTCAGATTTATTCAAATATCTCATGGTAGGTGGATGCTCTATCTGCATCGTATGATTGGACGGTTACTACTGAAGGTTTGGATGTGTGGATTGTCAGAACCGGCGGCTCTCAGTGGTTCGGTCCAGCCTCAGAACAACACACAGAGAAATTAAACATGCTTAATTAGCCCCTGATCTCTCCCGTGACTGTTAACGAGTCAAGGTCTCTTTGTGCCTCTGAACTCTGCTGACACACAGATGGGCTGTGACGTGTGCATGTTGACGCTCAGTCTCACCCCCTCATCTCCACCCGCTGAGACTGACCCCCGTCCTCAGAATCAATTTCAAATCAGTCAGATAAGAACCAATCAGAAGCTGCAGAGCCTCGTTTAACATTTGCGTCCAGGAGGCGTCCCTGTTTGTCCCAGAGACCTTATTTTCAGACTCCTTCTCTGCACTGGTTGTGTAACTGGACCTTGAATAAAATGAAACCCAGTGTTCTGGTTTCTCACACATGCGCTGTTAGCTGACCTTGGACCTCATTAAGGGATTCCATCTCTGCACCGCAGGTCTTTTGTCTCCCTCTGCAAAGATACAACATTTTCCTGCTAATATAATTTAATAATAATGTTTCCCAGCTTTTTACTGTATGTATCCTGTTTCTTGATTTTTATAACCCTTAATCTCCTGAACCGCTAGAGAGAATGTAGGATAACATCAAAAGGACACTTTAATCTGCAGCTCATTACGTCCCGTCTGAGAGGACATAAGCAGCATCCCTTATCCAGAGGAGAAACCTTTCCTTTTCTGGCAGGATCCTTTTCTGGAAGACAGACACAGATGCTGCTCTGAAAGGATCGTTTAGGAGTGTCAGAAAATGTTAAGGCTCTGCATAATGTTGCATCGTTTAATTTTCCCTTTAAACACAATAAGAAGAGTTTAATATCTGTTTTTACCAAACTCAATCCAGAGTTCCAGACTTGATGTGTTCTTACATACTAATAGTTCTCAGTTGTCTACCCAGTTCTGCAAAGGCAGCACTTTAATCAAGATTAATCCTAGTCGCACCCGACTCGTCATGCTCTCATTGTTTGTCACTAAGCTGTGTATCCAGTTCCTTCTCCTCTGCACCTTTGGGATGAAGGACCCAGCACGGTTGTGCTAAACCGAACTGTTGACCCCGCTGTCATATGGAATGCGGGTTGTTTCTGTTTGAATACATCATTCATGGCTCCCCCAGAAATGCCAAAATTTAGCTGCTGTTACATCCTCCCACTGCTGTGTTTTATAGATGGGATTTCCACCCCAGTGATCAAAGAGAAGTGACTAAATAATGATTGACGAGCTGAAAAATCTCAATTTTTTTTTTCTGTAATCGAAAGGCACAAAAAATTATTCCTTTACAGATCAGAAGGTGGGACTTCGCCCTTGTATTCACCCAGAACCAGTGGAGTTCAGTGTTTTAATCCAACGGATGCAGCCAATAGACAGCGAGTTGCACTACTGGAAGTTTCCAAAAGCATGTCACTTTCGTCACGCGGCTACGACGATGCGGTTCACCATGCAGTGTGTTTCATAAAGAAATCAAATCCTACTCCCTTGCAACTCAACAGGAACCTTCCACTGTAAGTTTAACTGGAGTTCAAAGAAATAACAGCTATAGTTCACCTTCAACCTTTAACAAAACTAATCTAATACCTGTTCCCTGACTGATCTCGAAAATCTTTCAAATCCCCTTTAACAGGAAGATATATTAAGGGGAACCAGAACCAGAACCTGGCTCAGTACGAGCCAGAGTAAAGTATTTAAGTTGGGATAGATGAATGTTGCTTTTCTGCAAGCATTACCTAATGATGCTTTTTATCTGAGCACACTCTAAGGTTGCAGACGTTTCTATCTCTGTCCCATACAGTTTGGACATGTATGAAACTCAGAACCCCCGCTGTGTTTTTTCCACATTTGTCTTGGAAGAATAAATAGAAACAAATAGATCACTTTTATGGGTATTAATCTCGCTTTTGCATCTTACATGTCACAAGGGATTGCCATTAGTTCCAGGGCAGGAAGAATGTTAAACATTAGACCACTGAGGCACCAACACAATAACTTCCTGTGTTTCCTGCTAGGAGCTAAAACGCAGATAAAACCAAGGCTGCCACTTTTAGAGTCTGTGGCCGTATCGACTGTCGGTTGACCTTCGGTGTCGCTCATACTGGGACTACAACAGAGACTGTATGTTTTGTTGGATTTTATTGTATGAAACCTGAGCCAGGTGGGTAAATACAGAGTAGTGCCATTTTCAACAATGCACTGCCATTATGAGACGAATTACTGCCCAGAAGTCCAAGGTCCAGAATTATATCACTTCCTGAATAAAATGTGCCTGCATGCCCTTGAGCCTGAGAGTTCAGCTTGAAAGCGAGGTTTTGATGAATGCTCATTTTGGAAAGCCGTCATGGGTCCATTTCTGGTGGCTTTAAGAAAATTTAGGGTGTAAAGGAGCTGAAGGGTTAAAAGTTCAGCTGAAGGAGGTAAACTAAAAACACCGGAGACTCTGTTACTGTAACTGCAATAATTCAGGACTCAGGTCCAAACCCAATGAACCCAGAAATTCACAAAGAACCGGAAAGAGCTCTAATCTCTTGGCCTTTTTACTTTGTGAATCACTTTTCCTACTTTAATTTCTTCTTGTGAAGAGGTTATGTGCCTTTTTAACATTTGTTTTGGATTATTTTATTTTAACAGGAAAACTACTTTTCTCAATTACTTGAGAGAGGAGTTGTTGGTGAAAAAAATGGGACTAGCAAAGACACGATACCCATACCTACATCTAACCCTGATCACAAGACACTGCAGCACCCCACCTCTCCCCACCTGAAAAAAATCTGTCCCTCACATTACTAAAAACCAAGACAGAGGACAGCTGAGGAAGCTCAAGCCCAGGGAAGCAGCAGGCCTGGATAAGATGTGTCCAAGACTATTGTAGACCTGCGCAAAAGAACCAGGGGAACTACTACCATTGGCCTTGAACTTCAGCCTACAGCTAGGGACACTGCCAACCTATGGAATACATCCTGCATCATTCCACCGCCTACAAGAAGCGCCCAAGTGAGCTAACAGCTTCCGACCAGGGAAACTCAAATCACACCTAATGAAGACGTTGAAGCACCTCTACCTCAGCCACACCAGACCCCAAGTGCAACAATCCTAGGACCACCTGCAGTTTGTCTACCAGCCAGATGTTGCTGTGGAGGATGCCATCCTCTAAGTTCTATGTTGGACTCACTCCCATCTGGACAAGGGAAGTATAACAGTAAGAATCCCCTTTCTGGACTTCTCCAGTGCAGTAAACACAATTCAGCCCATTTTGCTTTAGAACAAACTAAAGACCATAGGAGTTGACCCCTACACGGTGGCCTGGATCTCCTGCTAGTTATTGTCATGTGTCATCTGTATGGGAGCACACAGAGACAGATCTACTTCCTGAGGAGACTGTGATCCTTAAACATCTGCAGCAAACTATGGTGGTATCAGTCTTTAGTAGCCAGCGTATCACTAACAAGAAGGACACATCCACACCAAACAAACTGATCAGGTGGGCTGGCTCTCTGGTCAGCATGAAGCTGGATGGTAAGTGAAGCAAAAACACTGTATTAACTGCTGGATGTTATTAACAACACAAACCGTCCTCTGCAAATCGTCATCAGCAAACTGTGGGACACTGCTCCTTCCCAAATGTTGGACTAGCAGACTTCAGAAATCCTTTGTCCCTCTGGCCATTAGGTTTTACAACTCACACTGGTGGGGAGGAGGTGACAGAGGACAGAATGGCATGAAGGTGGTATGGAGTAAGATCTCTGTCAAAAAGTTGTATGCACAACTCTAACATTCTTATTCGTATTTATATGCCAATAAAGTTGTTGTTCCAAAAAATTCCGCTGGAATAGGAAGTTTTAACCTGTGTGCAAATGTTTAAACACACAATCTTTACCAAATTACATCTTGATATCTGCAGGTTACCTACACCAAAAGCCAAAAATGTTCAGGAACACTGTGAGATATTAACTTGGTCTCTAAATTCCCCAAACTCAATCCTATTGATCCTATTGAGTGTCATGTTTTTTAGCGATTTGACCCACATAAACAGTTAAACAGTTTATTAAAACAGGTGGGTGTGGTCCGGGAACTGGAACGGAAAGAAACAACGAGGAAGACCGGGAGGTTCTGCAGATGACACAGAGGTGAGTAGTGATCTGAGGAGGTTGACTGCTTTGATGAGAGTAATTCTTAGTTGCAGGGTTGGAGAGTATTTTGTGCCAGGGAGAAGAGAATAGATGGAAGTAGTTGAATCCAGGTGGAGGGTGGTGAAGGGAGTTTTGATGGAATGGAGTCCGGGGCTGGAGCGGGCAGATCGAGCAGATGGCAGGAGGAGGTGCACCCAGATAGAAGTTGAACCGAAGGCATCAGGAAACGGTGAGCGCAGAGGAGTCTTGATGATGATCTGGAGACAGAAAGGTGAACGGGTTTTAGCAGCCAACAAGGAGGAACTAAAATCACAAGAGAACTTTAATCAACGAGGAAATCACTAAGAGATAAACTGGCACTGAGAGAACTACGTTACCAATTGTAACTAATTCTCAGGCGAGGTGTTCACTGTATGTCCACTGTTCCTCCCCACCCACAGCTGATTGGAGATGGAGCTCAACTGTGCAGGAAGCACAGGAGAGGAAGGAGGCTCCAGTCTGGTGCTCTGCCGACCCCCAGCGGACAACCTGGAACACAAACTCCTCTTCCTGACATTGAGATGTTTAGAGCAAATCAGATCTATGGAAAACCCGAATCTTTCAGGACTTCATAGACCTGCGTCTAATATCTTCGAACAAACACCACAGTAGGATGATGGTGACAGTCACATCTTTAAACTCTAAAAAGTTTAGTTAATGTGGGATAATAATGATTGAAACATGGGGGTTCAAAGAAAACATACCTAAAGTTATGAAACTGTTCCATCTTTACGAAAAGACCAGCCTCATCATCTTTCCCACCGTGAGCCCAGCAGGAAGCCTTAAGTCATTTACTGGCTCTGTTTGTGTTCTGTGTGATGAAGTTGGAACCTTTAAGAAAAATGACTACTGTAGTGCATACGCCGAGGGAGCGGAGACGGGTTAAAGTGCAGGAAAACTGTATATTTTATCTGTGCATCTGAACGTTGGCTGCAACCACGCTCCTCAGGGTTTAATCCCAACAAAGGCGACTTTATCCACTCCTGTCGACTAGCCTTCCTCTCTGTTGGCCCCACTTCTGCAGCATAATGTCACATTGTTCAGGCCAGACCTCCAACATCTTACTCAGCAATTTAGGAACACTGAGAAAAGGTGAATTCAGTTTTGCACCTGCTCCCACTCAGCACTTTTATAAACTGGATTTTGATATTTAGATATATTATTATCCTCAAGCTATTCCATGTGTTTTTCCTGACAAAGATGACTTTGTCCTTTGAGCAACCCTTTTTCTTCCTCTACGCTTTATGACTTGACTTTAGTTTAAGTTTAAAAGGTTAGGAAGCCGAAAAAGCTGCAGGCAAAACAATTCTTAAACCTGAGATTTTTTTCTACAGTGCATACAAGAGACATTTTCCATTTAATAAAATGAACGAAAACTCAGATCCTAGTTCTTTATCTCCTCACATGGGTCAGCGGTCCAGATCTGATTTACTAGTGGAGCTGGTCCAGTCTGATTTTCTTTCCGTTGAGTCTGTAATCCCATCTCTTACAGCCAACATGACCCTGAAACTATTTAACACAAAAATGCTGTTTTACGAACAGCAGAAAAACCTCCTGATATGACAGGCTGCAGTTTATTTTTCCTCTTCGATCTCGAGTCAAACCCCAGACTTTCCCAAAGAAAACAGTCCTGACCCGGATGTGTCAGCAGCGAAAAAGTCTCTGGTACCAGTAAACAACCTTAATATCTAAGTTCAGAAGAATGCTCATAATGGGGCATTTTACCTGATTGTTGCTGAGCTACTCTGCCAAACACACAGTCACGCCTGCCATCCTGCCAAGCAGCATAAACACGGCTCAGACAGATGTTCATGTCTCTGAAGCATTCCCACGAGACTCCTGTGAGGCCTTGCACCTGCTTGGGACAGTGCTCGGATCCAGATCCTGGACATTAATCATGGCCAGCCTCCCTCTCCTGCTTCTACGGTAACAGGGGAGCTCAACTAAAATATAAACAAAGATGACATGGCATGAAAATAAACAACAACACATTTAGAGAAGGGCTGCCGCCGTCGGTTTGTCCAAAGACCCAAACGTACCATTGAAGTAGGGAAAATAAGTGCTGAAATTCGAACAAAATGTCTCTAACAAAAAGAATGTCTCTCATACAAAGTTATGTTTAAAAAGCGAGAATGATACAGAATGAAGCTGCAACAAGACAGTAAGTGAAGAAAACCACCAAAATCTGCTTGTTTAGTCCAAACTGACAGCTGACAATATCAACTTTTTTTGTACAAAGACAGTTCAGTAACAATTTCAGAGATCCTCCGAGACCTCCACAACCTTACTAGTGTAAAATATGCTGATGATGTTTTCCTAAACTTCTAAATATTCCCACAAAAAATTCTGGGGAAATAATCTACAACGGAAAAAATTGGAAATGTCAAAACAACCAATCTAGTTCTGTTCAAATCTGTAAGATTCAGTTTTTTCACATTTAACACTTGATCTCAACACTATAACTTCATTCTAATGTAAATTCATTTTATTATTCAAATTAGTTTTCATTCCACAATTGCATTGAGTCACGTAAAGGAATTCAGCATGCAGTGACAGTGGAGAGGAACATTATCATTTAACAGGAAGAAACCTCCAGCAAAACTAGAGCTGGTTACAGCTATAAGGACACCAGACAATCTGTAGGTTTTGTGAAAATGCTAAATGCAGGATTTTTGAGCAGTTGGAAGAATAATTGAATAATTTTCCAAGAACCACGGGCCTCTTTACTTAGAGCCATAAAAAGACCTGAAATCATCAGAAAGGCTTTGTCAATGAGAGCAAGACGTAATCCCCTCAACTGATGCAGTAATTTATTTGTAAACTCACTGCTTAAAACTTCACTGGTAAAGAAAAAGCCTGTTTGAAGCTTGCTAGGCAAGGCAAGGCAAGAAAATAAAACATTAAAATCAACTTTGAATTTAAAATAAAAAAAATAAAATAAAAATAAAATAATAATAATAATAATAATAGTAATAATATTCTCAGTTGCTATATGCACAGTCAAACAAGGCTGTTTTCAGCCTGAATTTAAACAACGGGAGAGTTGAAACCAGTCTCACCTCTTCAGGAAGACCTGTACAGATTTTAGGAGCATTAAACTGGAATGAAGCCTCCCCTTGTTTGGTCCTGACTCTGGGCATCAGCAGCAGGCCACTACCTGAGGTTGTCAGAGTCCAGGCTGGTTCATATGGCTCTAACATGCCAGATATGTACTTTGGGGCTATACCATTAAGAGACTTGTACACAAGCAAGGCTGTTTTAAAGTCTATTCTTTGAGTGACGGGAAGCCAGTGCAGAGACTTTAGCACTGGACTGACGTGGTCATATTTTCTGGTTTTGGTCAGAACTCGAGCAGCAGCATTCTGGATGTTCCGAAGCTGTCTTAAGGCCCGTTTAGAAAGCCCTGTGAGCAGGCCGCTACAGTAGTCTAACCTGCTAGAGATAAAAGCATGGATAAGTCTTTCTAGGTCTGGTTTAGAGACTATTCCTCTGATTCTGGCAATGTCTTTAAGATGCTAAAGGCTGCTGATGTTACTGATTTAATGTGGCTGTTGAAGTTCAGGTCAGAATCCAGTATTACCCCAAGATTTTTGACCTGATGTTTAGGTTCCAAAGAGTGCGTCAGAAGGTAACTGATGACACTTTCTCTTTGTTTCTGCGGGCCACAGACAAAGATTTCAGTTTTGTCTCAGTTTACATGAAGGAAGTTCTTCTGCATCCACAGACTGATGTGTTCAATAGAGTGACACAATAAATCAACACACCTATGTTCTCGTGCTGTCAGCGATACGTAGATCTGAGTGTCATTAGCAAAGTTGTGGTAGGACACATTATGGCCGCGTATTAGCTGGCCCAGTGGAATAATGTACAGATTGAATAAAAGGGGTCCCAGGATCGACTCCTGGGGAACCCCACAGGTCACACCCATTCGGTCGGAGACGCAGTTCCCAATTTGAACAAAGTAACACCTGTCCTCAAGGTAGGACTTAAACCAGTTGAGAGCCATACCAGTGATTCCCACCAAGTCTTTTAACCTCTGTAATAAAATCACATGGTCAACTGTATCAAAGGCGGCGGTCAGGTCCAGCAGAACTAGGAAAGAGACTTTGCCTGCATCTGAGTTCAGGCGGATGTTGTTTTTCACCTTGATCAGAGCTGTCTCAGTGCTGTGGTGGGGGTAAACCCTGGCTGGAGAGCATCAAACACATTGTTAGATGGTAGAAGGTCACTCAGCTGTTGGTATACAACTTTTTCCAGGACTTTTCATAAGAATGGCAGGTTTGATATGGGCCGGTAGTTGTTCAGTACTGTGGCATCCAGACTGCTCTTCTTTAGAAGAAGCTTAATGACAGACGTTTTCAAGGCCTTTGTGAATATTCCAGTTTGAAGTGAGATGTTGACTAAATGAGTGATTTGTGGCAGCAAACTGCTCACCACAGACTTTAGTAATCTAGTGGATAACTCATCCAGGCAACAAGTAGATGGACTCAGGCTGCAGATGATCTCTTCAACTGTTTTATCAGAGACAGGTGTGAACTGTCAGCTCTATATGTCTAACTGGGGGTAGAGGAGCTATGTCTGTTGTGGTAACAATAGCATTTTTAATTCCTTTAACTTTGTCATTAAAGAATACTGCAAACTCTTGACATTTGGATGTAGAAATCAGTTCCAAGGGGATCGAGACTGGAAGGTTTGTTAATCTGCTTACTGTAGCAAACAGGACACCAGAGTTGTTTCTGCAGTTTTTGATGATATCTGAAAAATAGCTCTTTCTTGCTCTTGTCAGGGTGAGTTCTTTTGTTTGGTTCATAGGTTGTCCACGGGAGGTCACCTAAGCTCCTCTGAGCACCTTCTCCACCAGCTCACCTGCCAAGTGCGTTGAGTTAGGACATCAGCTGAGCAGTACAAGAGGAGCGGTGGATCAAGTACTCAGCGCCTGAGAATTAATTGCTTATGGTAATCTCTAGCCCTCTCTTGAAAGTATTTTCTAAGTGTTGTTGCTCTCTAGTTTCATGTTCCTAGTTTTTTCCACTTTTTTTAGTTTCAGTTTTTGTGTCTCTAGTTCTCCTGTTCTCCAGTGATTTATTTTGATACTTTGCTTACCTTTTTTTTGTCCTCACCATCTCCTGTGCTCCCCCCCAGGATACAACCATCTCAGTGCTCTCACAGTGTCAAGATTCACACCGGTTATACAATCCTCTGGTTTCACCACTCCTCTGGCTCAGCTCGGTCTGCTCGTTTCAACAACTCCATCTGCCGTGCTCACCCCCTGGACATCCTTCCATCATGATATGCCTAAAGAACTCACCACTCACTCCTTCTGGTGTCAACCTGCCATCACCAAGTAAGACTGTTTCACATTGCTTCACGTTCTCCCTGCATCACCTCTCCTGTTACACTTACCCCTCAGTGGTCTCCGGTCTCCCACGTCATTCCCGTCCTCTACAGAAGTTCCCCGCTGATCTGTTCCGTGTCTGCTTTCTCTTGTTCCCTGCTGTGCCCGTCATCTCAGTCTCTGGATCCACACACAAACATCCTTTCAATAAACTCATATTATTGTACTCCTGAGAGTCCTCTGATTTATGTGGGTCCGAAGATTAAATACCATGACAGTTCTACGCAAAGTCTGGTTGAACACACAAACTTTTCTTTGTATTTTTCAAAATTAACCTGAAGCTTTGACTTACACCATTTCCGGCCGGCTCTCCGCCACTCCCTTTTCTGTGCCCTGACCGAGACCTCTTTTCTCCATGGTGCTTTTTGTGTACTTTTAACAATTTTAACCTTGACAGGAGCAATGGCATCCATAACCTTTAAGACACTTGATGTGTAAGAGTTCAAAATATCATCAACATTAGAACACAGAGCATTTTCAAACCTAATCATTTTAAAAAACTGACTTCCTGTTTTGTCATCAATAAGTCTTCCCTGAGTAACTGTAGGGCCAGCTGTTGGCTTGGGTGTAACAGAAAGGTCAAAGAAAACACAAAAATGACCAGGCAATGCGAAATCCACAACACCCACATTTAAAATAACACCCTTTGAGATAAGCACATCTAGAGTGTGTGCCCTGTTGTGTGTAGGATTGTTCACATGCTGAGTTAGACCAAACATCTCAAAGACAGCAGTGAGTTCTTTACATCGTTTATCTTGGGCTGCATCCATGTGCACATTCAGGTCCCCTGTTATGACCAAACAGTAAAAATTAGTGCAATTGAAAGCAGTTCAGTAAAATCATCAATAAAACAGTTCCTTGGAGGTTTGTAGATGGTAATATTAAGAATGGAAGATTGTTTGAATCCATTTTGGATGATACGTACTCAAATGATGAAAAAAACCCAAATGCTAATTGATGGATGGGTATATTGTCCCTGAATATGGCACAAACCCCCCCCCCCCCGCCCCTCTGGTTTTGACGTGTTTCAGATAAAAAATTTAATTGAGGTGGACTAGCTTCAATCAGGACTGTATCAACTGTGTTTTTATCAAGCCATGTCTCGGTTAAAAACATAAAATCAAGGTTATGAGATGAAATCAAATCATTAATCAGAAAGGTTTTCCCTGCCTAAGATCTGACATTTAGTACAGCGAGTCTCAGCGTGTTACAGTTGTTTGCTGACTGTGGCTATCGAGTAGTGAACACAAGATTTGAGATGCGTACAGACTGTTTTGGACTGTTTTAATGGTTGACTAATCATTTTATGTTAGGTATTTCTACAGGGATGGAGGAAGGTACTTCCACATCGGGCCCCGGCTTATCGTGGAATGAGCCATGGGTACATGCAGTACTGCTGCCTGGACCCGAAGTATATAATTTATTTGTATCATATGGCAGCAGTTCCAAAATAGGAGTTGCAGGATGACGGGATGGGGCTTGTGGTGGGGGAGGAGGGCCAGGACGATGGAATGGGAGAGGACGGGGGCATGGGGTCATCCTGTTTGCAACAGTAACCAGCTCCTTCATGTGTTCTGTAAAATCCAGAAGAGGAAGAGATAGAATAGATTAGCTGCAAAGAGCCTGACTCCAGATCTATTTAGGCAGAGACCATCTGCCTTAAAATAATGTCTGCGGTCCCAGAAAAAACTGAAATTGTCAATATAGATAAAGGTGCAAGTGGCACACACACCTGACAGCCATTTGTTCAGGCTGAACAGCCTGCTGAACTTCTCATCTCCGCTCATCGGTGTTAGAGGGCCAGTGATGAACACGTCAGCATCCAAACTATTAACTGTATCTAATAGTTTCCTTAAGTCCTGTTTCAGCACCTCAGACTGCTCTTTCACAGTGTTGTTAGATCCCAGGTGTAGAGTAAGGGTCTTGACAGTTGGATGTTCAGCCAGAATTTGCACAATATTGTCTCTCACATCTGATACCATGTCCTTTGGAAAGTACAGTATTTTTGTACAGTTCCCACACACGTCTTACATCCCCGCATCATCACCAACAATCAGAGTCTCAGGACCAGGCATTAGCTTCCCTCTCCGCCTTTTATTTTCTGATTTGCTTTTTTGGTTTACCTTGCTGTGTGAAGAGAATTAATCCTGGTGATCAAGTGGAGAACTAGATTTCTGTAGCGGTGCAAATCTGTTCTGTAGTGGGATAGTTCTTTGAGTAGGAGGAAGCTTCATTTTTGGTTTTCCACTGACGGCTGTCCAAGTATGTGTCCTGCGAACAACTGGAGTCGAGGAGTATTTAGGTCTTGTTGGTAGTGCATGCCAGCCGGTCGCATCGCAGATATCACCACACAGGGCTGGTTCTCTCTTCTTCCTCTGAGATGACTTACTCTTCAGTTTAGCGCCGAGTACATTCCAGACATTACTGGTCTTTTTATACAAAGCACCTTCCTCTTGTTTCTGGTTGTCCTTGCCCGTGCTGATTAGCTGACGGGTAGCGGCATCATGTCCAGTAAGTGGTAAAGTTTTATCGTAATAGCCATTTATTTCCACATTCCCTTCTAGTCGTAAGATTTTGGTTTCCAGCATGTTGAGTTTCTGAAGGAGATTAGCATAGTCATCCTCAGAAAAAGAAAAAGGAGGCATCTTTGCTGAGAAGAGAAATGAATGAAAAGAATGAAAAAACACAAAACGCAGAGCTGAAGCAGGACAGATAAGGGAAAGGCCGGGAGACAGAGAGAAAGCGTCCGCAAGAAAGCTTTCCTACTGCTCCTAACCCCTTTGTGTTTGGGAGGAGTTTCTAGTTCCTCCTCCTGGAGTGCCTCTGGTCACTTGCAGTGCGTTAATATGGATGGCCTGTACTTACCTTTTACCATTTAGTCAGTTCCAAGGCCATTCCTTTTTTTGTCGATTTTCTCTTTAAACGTGATCAGGCAAGGTAGTAATGCTGGATATCTACTCATATGAATACTTTCAAAAATATTTGTAGCTTTTTGACCCACATAAAAGGAGGACTCTCAGGAGAAGTTTAACAGAATTTATTGAATGAGTTGAATAATGATCTGGAGACAGGAGTGACTGGAACGATGCGGGAGACCAGAGCTTCTTGTGAGGGAGGACCGAGATGGTGAGTAGAGGTAAGGTGAAACTGGGAATCTTGTGGATTGAGTCTTACTTGGAGGGATGGAGACAACCGCCAGGGAGAGGTGAGGGCGCTGAGGGATTACTTGTTGATGAGGAGTTTTTAGAGAACCTGGGTTGAGCACACCAGAAAAATCCCTGGATAATGCAACGAGGAAAAACACTGGAGAGCAACGAAGAATTACTTAAAATATCGAGGAAAACATTCAAAGTACTGGCACTGAGAATAGGTTGTAACAAACACTCAGGCGAAGTGTAGTTTGTCCACCACTCCTTTTAAGCAGCCCAGCTCATCAGTAGATGGGAAACACCAGTGTGTAAGCACATGTGTTCGGAGGTGTTCCAGCCGAAAAGGAACTCTGGCGACCCCTTGTGGACAATCAGGGAAGCAAAAACTTTCAACCTTGACAGTTTGACACATCAACGAAGGAATGAATAGAGTTTTAGAGAGCAAAAAAATTTTACAGAGAAGAAGATAGATCAGACCCTATATAAGGATATAAGGAAGAAGGTGGAGCTAAATGGGAATGCCTCAGGTATTGTGTTGCTCTTCTTCATCTTGAGTTTGGTAAATTGAAAGAGGGAGAAATGTAGGCGATTGATAGGTTCAACTACAAAATATCAGGAAATGGTTCTGGGTGTGTTTATATGTGTCCTGCTCATTTTTTTCTTCAGAAGGCGTTTATGAGGCTGTTCTTCTGGGCTGGCTTAATTTCCAGTCCTTGATGAGCCAAATGTGTTCCTGATCTCCATGATTGCTGCCTGCATTATAAGAGGAGTGGCTCTGATATCACTCAGCTCCTGGTTGTCAACCATTCATGGTACCTCCAAGCCTACACTACGTTATCCCCTTGAGTTCTCTATGACTTTCTCCTTGTTGCAAGAAATTTCTTGTGATGTCCCTTCTAACTTCTCCTGTGTTGGCCTTGTCAGGTTCCTGTTCAAGCAGACCTGTCTCAAACCATTCTCAAACCCCTCAAGAAACAAAATGGACTACACAAACCCACGACTGCATCCGTTCCTCTTGCTAACCCTGGTCTGCGCTACCTGTCTAACCAGAAAAACCTTCTTCAGCTTCCGAACTACAAACCCTCTGGTAACAATAACAAACACAACACATCCACAATCCAGGAAATTCATAACCAATAACTTCCCCCTGGCGGAGCAAAATCAAGTGAGACTCAACCTCCTTTACTAAACACATTATCACAGCTCAGGACTTACCTGCGGTCTCCCTCGAGAGTTACCACTTTTCATGTTGCAGATCCGGTTCCACATCCAGACCATCTATGAGCACAAGTTTATATCTTCTATGAAGATAATTGTTTTTAAAATAAATCACGTAAAACGTCCTCCTGGTTCTGCAGAGTGCTTTCCTGTTTGCGATCAGACAATATACAAAGCCATGAAAGAAATATCAACCATCTCAAGAAATTCTGTTGATTATTCCAAATGTTGCAGAGGTTTGTGTGCCTGAGCCCGACTCTAGTCAATTGTCATTATTGGTTGGCCATTTGGTGGTGGTAGTCGGGGTAGGGTCCTCTGAAACCAGGTTCTGCAAAGCTCAAAACAAACTTGGGATGTTCCGTGGAAGTAGAAAGCATATTTAGGATCCAAGTAATACCTTTGGTCTGGTCTTGGTTATCTTAGTTTAAAGCTTTCTAAGGTTCTGATCTTTGCACTTAAGGTTTTGTGCTGTTGTCTGTACGCCGTGTTTTTATTGTTTATGTCGGCTAGTTTAGTTTTTAATTGAGAGCTAAGTAAAAGTATTAAATATGAGTAGCTGCTTTAATATGAGAAGATTAAGTGAACATCATGAAAATTTATTTTCCTTTATTTTGCACATTACTACACTTGGAATCATGGAATTGGGACAACGCTTATAGTTGTATTGCCTAACAACAAATTAATCATTCAGTGTGACCTTATAATTCATTTTTTTAAACATTTTCTGTGAAATTCACTGTTATAATTGGAAGCTCTTCCCACTCTTCCTGCTCTGGAGTTCTGTTACCAAACAGGTTTTTTGTTGCAGAAAAAAAGTTTTGTTTTTTGTCAGTAGTTCCTTCTCTGAACCTTCCGCACGTCCTGTGTTTTCATTTCATTTGACTCTGATGGATTTTGGCGACAGCAGCGTGGTGAAACTGGAATGAATAATCTTGCTTTTTGAGGCAAAACTTGGTTCAAACTACAGCAATTCAGAACCATGACTAATCCTGAGTGAATGGACCCAGTTTGGTCAAACATGACTTGTTATAGTATTTGGAGAAGAAAAAAAACCTCAACCTGACGTTGAGTTATGACTTAATGTTACTTTTTACTCTGCATTATGTTTAAACCTATGGTTTAGAGGCAGCAGGGCATAAAGATTTCGTCAAAACCGTGCTGTTCTAAATGTCTGCAGGCAGAAGTTCAGTTTTTAGAATAGATGTCTCTTTTTCCAGGAGTTACTTTGCAATTGGTCTGCCAAAATAAGACAACTGTCTTCTTGAAGTATTACCACCACATCTGAAAGGAGAAGTTCTTAATTTACTTCTTAGTGTCATGGAGCTGATTAATGGACCCAAAAAGAAGTGGAATGAATGACGAATAAATATTTATTGCGGAGTTGAATAATGGCAGAACAATAATGGCAGAACACAGGAACGGTGAAACAAACTGAGGAGGTAAGCAACAAGAAGTAAGAACTAAACGGAGGAAAAAACTGAGGAGGTTAACAGCAAAGAAAACAACAAACAATTACAGCTGAGGAAAACTAGAAAATAATACAAAGAACCATGGATGATTCACGACACTTAGTCTAGGATCCAACCTTCTCAGAATAGTAAATGGACTTCACCTATATAGCGATTTTCTAATCAAACTGACCAAACATAACCTTTTTGTCTAAGCCACATTCAACATCATTACATGCATCTGTTGGCAACTTGGGGTTAGGTGCCTGGCCCAGGGGTACATTGACTTGTGATAGGGGTCAGCTGTAATGGTACCTGCAACCTGGCAATTGCAAACAACTACTCTACCCACTGTGCCACGGTCTCCGCAAAACGGATCACAGCTAAACAAAAAAGGAAATTATGAAAAGCAGCTGAAATGATAGAATAGGGGTGCCCAATCTTGAAAATCTCATAGATAAAAACAACTTAGAAGAAACTAAAATGTACAACTATTAAATGTGGCTTATTGAACATCAGATATCTCTGCTCAAAGTCTTGTAAGTATTAAGTATTAGTTAATGACTTAATTCTTAATAATTGAGTTGATTTGCTTTGTCTTAAAGAAACCTGGCTGCAGCTAGAGGATCATGTTAGTATGAATTAATCAACTCCCTGTAATTAATCAAATGTCTACATTCCTCGAAATACTGGAAGAGGTAGAGGAGTAGAAAGTATTTTTCAATCAGATTGATGATTTAAACCCAGACCTAGTAATAGTTATAGTTCTTCTGAACATTTAACCCTTAGCCTTCTTCATTCAACCTCTAAAATAATTAAACCACATCTGTTTGTGGTTTTGTATAGTCCTCCAGGTCCTAACTCTGAATTTATACATCAGATCTCAGATTTGATATCTGAATTAGTGTTAAACACGATAATGACATTATAGTGGCAGATGTTTTAACTTTCATGTTGACACCAGAAATGGCAGCCTAAATGTAGTCTGTAATCATTTTTGACTCAATTGACTTCACTCAAAAATTCCAGACACTTACCCACTCTCTTGGTCACACTTTAGACCTTGTGCTGACTTATGGCACTGAGTGTGAAAAAGTTATAGTAATGCCTCGTAACCCTCTCTTTTATAACCATCTTTGATAACTTTTGAATTCTTTTTTACTGTGTACTCAAAATCAAAAACTCAAAATTTCATTATAGTAGGTGTCTATTTGACAATGCTGTAAAAACTTTTAAAGAATCCATCCACCCTTAATTTCTTAAGTATCTCAAAGAAAGCAGTGGAGGGCATCAAATTAATTTCATGCCCTACACAAATTGATACTCTTATTCATAGTATTATGTGTTCATTGAGTATTAAAAAGGAAAGTGATTACTCATAGGAGGCTGGCTCCCTGGTTTAGTTCAGAACTTCGTACCTTGAAGGAACACGAGGAATTTGGAGAAGAAATGGCGGCCTTCACTTTTAGAGAAGGCCTATTTATCCTGGAAATAAAACCATGCTTCTGTATGAAAGGATCCTTCGTCAATCTAGATCTTCATATTTTACATTATTAATAGAGGAAAATAAGAACAATCCTAGGTTTATTTTTAAAACTGTTGCCAAACGTATAAGAAATGAAAACGTTGTTGTGTCATCCATTCCTCCAGCTCTTAGCTGTAATGACTTTATGGATTTTTTGATTGATAAAACTGAATCTTTTAAAACTAAAATTGATGACATCCTCCAAAACATAACTACTACCTCAGTAAGCGAGGAGGCACTGAATGTGGCTGTGGAGCCTGATCTCTGTTTGGTTCCAGTCGAGCCTTCTGAGATTTCAAAAATATTGTCTTCATCTAACTTGTATGTTGGATCCAAACCCAACCAAATTGTTTAAAGAAGTATTTCCTATTATTATTACCCCCATTTTGGACATGATTAATCTGTCATTAGTCCATGGCTATGTACTAGAGGCTCTTATGTTAGCCGTAGTAAAACCGTTACTTAACAAACCTTCTTTTGATCAAGAAGACTTAATAAATTACAGACCCATATCTAATCCTCTTTTTTTTAAATAAAAAATCCTTGAAAAAATTGTTGCTAATCAACTGAGAGAGCATTTGAGGACTATTGACCTATTTGAAGAATTTCAGTCAGATTTCAGAGTTCATCGTAGCACTAAGATGACTCTGCTTAAAGTCACAACTGATATTCTCATGGAGTCAGACAATGGACTTGTGTCTTTTCTAGTTCTGTTAGATCTCAGTGCTGCTTTTGACACAGTCGATCACAATATCCTCATACAAAGGCTTGAACGCATTGTAGGGATCAGGGGAACAGCACTAGGCTGGTTTAAATAACATTTGTCTGATAGATCCCAGTTTGTTCATCTAAATGACAAACCTTCTCCGCATTGTACGGTTACTTCTGGAGTACCACAGGTTTCGTTCTTGGCCCAATTCTATTTGCTATATACATGCTCCCTATTGGTAAAATCATCAAACAGCATTGTGTTAATTTCAACTGTTACGCTGATGATACAGAACTGTATTTATCCATAAATTCTGATGAATCCAGTCAGTTTTGTAGATTACAGGCATGGCTAGATGACATAAAAATGTGGATGACTTTAAACTTTCTGCTCTTGAACCCTGAAAAGACAGAAGTTGTTATATTTGGACCAGAGCTTCCTAAAAAGAAACTGCTTAGTCAACCCATTAATCTGGATAGCATCAAATTGGCCTCTGGTAACAATGTAAAGAACCTTGATGTTTTGTTTGATCAGAGTATGTCTTTTAAGTCCCATATAAAACAGGTCTCTAAGAATTCCTTCTTTCATCTCAGGCATATTGGAAAAATTTGAATATTTTCTGTAGGACTGATGCTGAAAAACTAGTCCATGCATTTGTTATGTCAAGGCTGAACAATTGTAACTCTTTATTAGCAGTATGTTTTAAAAATGCAATTAAAAGTCTTCAGTTGGTGCAAAAAGCTGCAGTAAGAGTTCTGATGAAACTTACAAAGGTAGAACAGATCTCCCCAATTTTATCTTCCCTTCATTGGCTCCCTGTCAAACTCCCTGTCAAGATCTGATTACTCCTTATGTCCTTTACAGAGCACTTTGCTCTCAGACTGCAGGTTTACTGGTGGTTCCTACTATCTCTAAAAGCAGAATGGGAGGCAGATATTTTAGTTATCAGGCTCCTCTCCTGTGGACATAGCTTCCAGCTTTGGTCCGTAAAGGGAGAAACCCTGTCAAGTTTCAAATCTAGGCTTAAAACCTTCTTTTTTGATAAAGCTTATAGTCAGGAAAAGGGAGAGAAGACAACCTTATCCGGTTGGGAGAAGAACTAACTCCAGACAGATGGTTCTCCTTTGCTCTACCTTCTTCATGTCTCACTCTACAGGGTTAGGCTATTTAAGTTATTTCCATAGTTATGCTGCTATAGGATTAGACTCCAGGAGGACAATCTGACCAATTATCTCTCTGCCACTTTAGTTACCGTTATTTCAATCTTGTTAACCTTTTTTTTTCTCTTCGTGTTCTTCTCTCCATAGTAGCCACACCAGGTCTGGCGTTCTGTTAGCTAAGACAGCTTCTTGGATGTGAACATAGGCTGAGATGCTGCCATGACGCTCTACAACTGCTGCTATAAACTCTTATTTTCAGTATCCTGTGCATCTATTTTCGTTATTTGTCTCACACCCCCAGTTGGTCATGGCAGACGGCTGCTTGTACTGAAGCAGATTCTGCTGGCTTTTCCTCTCCACTCTCGCTACATGCATGCTCACTATGATGGATTGCTGTTAAGTCAACGACGACACAAGCCATTGTTTCCGTCTGCTGATTCCAGGGGAATGAATGCTGCAAGTCAATGACTTGATGCAATCTGCTTTGTTTCCTTAGATTGGAAACTTTTTCAAACTGATTTGTAATTAAGTATCTATGATTTTAATTGATTTCCTATAAAGTCCCTTGAGGCAACAACTGTTGTAAATTGGCAATACATAAGTAAACTTATTCTTGATTCGTCTTGATTCCAGATGTTACATAGATCGAGACAGAGGACCCAAAAATTCAGGGGCAAAAACAGGCCCAGAGCCATGATGTGAGCCATAATACAGGGGAAGAATCGAGGTCAGCGTCCAGATGGTAGAAAGTGCAGAATGGTCAGACAAGAGTGAGCCGGAGATGAAGAAGTGACGAAGCAGAAACAGGGTGGTGATCAGGCAGCCAGGTAATGGGGAAACGCTACATCTACTTTCAAAGAGCTTTCAATAATCTGGCGGCTTGGCAAGGGTAACAGGCTTTTTTACAAAGTTTAGAAACTAGTAAAAACCTATGATCGAAGACGAGTCAACAAGGTCGAGACAGACAGAGCGCAGAAACTGAAAGCATGCAGTATAGCCCCAAGATCATAACAACTAGTTGCTCTCCAGGATTGGGATTATGCAAACCAGTCCAGAAGGTGGTTTTCTCTGCCTCGATGGTCGAGCTCCTGTTAACCTCCCCCTGCAGTAGTCCGGCTGTTTTGGCAAAATATAGATGTGGTTTATGAAACAGTGATCATGGCAGAGACTAACAATTAGTAACAAGTACACATGTTTGGAAATGCTTATTTTATTTTCATTTGTATAAGCCAAACAAAATAGATAAATTAATAAATGACACATATGATCAGAAAATGCGGGTGGGACATTCACCGTCCGCATTGGACCAGAACCAAGCAATGGAAGTTCAGTGTACTGGTCTAACAGATGTGGCAGATAAATGGTGAGATGTACTTATTTCCTAACAGCCTCTCACTCTCTCTTTAAAACTGTCCACCCTATTTGCAGAAAACCATAAATAACAATGCTGTATAAACGATAGAAATTTCTGACCAATCACACCGTAGTTACACATGTGCTCTTCAGATAACTGGAAGAGAATGGATTAATGGACAATGGGTTAAATGGATGGATGAAGGCCTTCAGCATTAATCTCCTGATATGTTCTTTAACTTCGAACCGGAACCACAGCTTTCTTCTTCTTCCGACCCTTTCTGTCATCCTTTCTGTTCTCTCGCTGTTCCAGGATCAGAAACATGCCGGCAGCTTCTCCGGCAGTCAGCTGCAACGGGATACTGCAGATGTGGTTGGGACATCTTTGATGAGTCAGTACCAGAACCAGCATCTGATTTCAAACGGAATCCTGAGTTTCAGTGAAGAGTGAAGACATCTTGAAGACATATTAGAGGTTCTGGAGGTCCAAACAGACCTTGTTCACCTGGAAGCAGCTGTTTGTTTGAGCAAATTAAAACCAATGTGATGTTTCTTTTTTCTTGTTTTTTTTTTTTACAAAATTGAGACATGTCTGTTGTAATGTATAACAACGTTTTTCTCCCAGACAGATATATATAGACATATAAAGGTTTTCTGCTGGGTGAATGTGGCCGAACTGTTGCAGACTGTCCTGACTCCGTCTGTCATCTGACTGTAATGAGAAGATCTGTGATTCGGCAGGCTGGGTGGCAGTGAGCAGTACGGATGGTAAACGTTTGCACGACATTTCAGGTTGACAAGGTCAGAAGCATCTTTCCAGAAACATTATGTTTGCAGTTCCAACGTTTGATCATTGTCCTGCTGCTAATTGGATGGAATATAAAGCCATATGGATGCAGCGATACCGATTTTTTCCAAAATGAGTAGTGTATGAGTACTTGCATTTGAGTACTAACCGATACCGATACAGAGTACTTACGACATTACACATATAGTTACTTTGGATTTTTAATTCTTTTTCCAGAGAATTGTTATTTGAACAACATTCCCATACATGTGCAAACATACAGTACAAACACAAATTTAACAAAATTGTCAAATACTGTATTGAAATGCTTTTTTGCTGTACTGAGGACAGCGACTCATTGTTGCGTGGTTTTTTTGCCGCCAGGTTTGCAGGTGCGGAGCTGTCTGGGGGAGCAATGGTTGTGGGCGTGTGAATCTCAGGCGCGCTGTCAAGTTCTGTGACAGCCAAACAAGCCCAGACCATCGACCCTCCAACAACGTGCCCGACTCTGATCTGCTCCATCAATGTCCAACAGCTCCACTTTGGTCTCCATTGTCCAGATCTCTTATCCTTCCCTCAGATCAACTTTACTAACGCAAGTCCTGCTTCCATCTTGTTTCTAGTGGGGTGTTCTTTTACGCTTCAACCAAACAGTCATACTGGTTCATTGTCACAAACTGTAACCTGCTAATTGAAGCCTGTAAAGTCTGAGATGGAGCTCTTGGGTTTCTGGTCCTTTGCTAGGACCTCCTGCTCTGAAGTTGGGCTAAATCTGCTGGGACGTCCACTCCTGAAAGGTTGGCAGCTCTGGGTAGTTATAACCTTGTTTCATGGACATTTATGAACTTTAGGTAAGTTGACAATTACTTTGTAAACCTTAGGTTGACAGGAAGTAACAGTTACCTGTTTTACTTTAAGTACACAGGATAATTTAACATTAAGACGTATTTTAGTAAAATTTTGACTGTGGAAATGCCAGAATATTATTAGCTTTGCCTGAATACAGTGTATGCTGAAGGATAATGTTTGAAACAACAGTGATTTACTGAAGGCTCACATACAAATAAAAATCATAATAAAATGACAACTAGGAACACTTTAAAACACTTTCAGCATGATTTTACTGTCCGACATAAGAGCTGATTTGATAGTTGGGTTGAAACGCATTTTTCAGGGCAACAGTTGAGTCTAAAATTGAGAGCATCTTGTCCAGATGAGCAAGTGACGTGTTCAGCTTGGGTTCCATAGCAGAATGAGAAACCACGCCGACACCGGCCCGCAGGATGACGGTAAATAAACTGTGTAGATTTGTTTGTGTGTGTTCCGGCATTCAGATCAAGCGCCATGTTACATTAGGATGGAACCACAGAGAGAGACAGCAGATCTGGAGTCTGTCAAATCCATTCAAAACAGAACATCAAGAGGTAAACTTTGTCCGAGTTGTTTGTGTCTCAGTTTCATTTTGGATGAAGAAAGAAGAAGAAAACTTTTGCTGTAATTGTTTCAAGAACCTTCTTACACAGATAAGCTCAACACCAGAAACAGCTTGTCCACTGTTGAAATGTTTCCATTCCTTGGCCGAACATTTGGGAGAAATATATTCTAGATGCTAAATTCCCACTTTTTTTGTAGAGGAAACAGCAAAGATGGGGGATACCGGTACAGTCCATGTTTGGTGGTGCATCCCAGATGTGGTTAAGGTCAGGTTGAGTTTTACCTGTCATTTGTAAAACTCACCCAACTGCAAGTGCTGATCTGATGTGACTACATCAGATAGATAACGTGTACAGTATGAATACAGTGATAGTAATGTAGACCTTTGCAGTTACTACTGGACCGGTTACAGCCAAGGAGAATGACATCTGGTGCCGGGGGGCCTGATAATAATCTGGGCACTCTGACTTTTAAGTGTCTCTATCAGAAAGACAACCTGGGACAAAAAACACAGGAGAGACTGAGGGGAAGATGACCTGTAGCTCCTGGAGAAGGTTGGACAGCAGGAAGTCCCATTTCTGCTCTAGCTTGCTATGGACAGTGTCTGGGTGTGAGCATAATCTTAGTCCCAGTTCTCTGGAAGTCCACCATCACCTCCCCAGTTTGGACCAAAAACAGTCAGCCCAGCTGATCAGTTGTTTGTCTGCAGATTCATCACCGTGCTGGATTAAAGCAATGTCAGAGGTCTCCTCTGAAAACTCAGGATTTTCACACGGGTCTGCTGAGGTCCAGTCATTTGACTACAGAAAGAATATGAGTATGGTGAGAAGACACCAGGGAGTCTGTTGAGTTTATTTTGCAGAAGAAGAAGCTCCTGGACACACCTGCAGCTGCCGGTCAGTCAGGAAGGGCATCACCGACAGGTGGGATCCGGTATTATCAGCTGATGGAGACAGAAGAACTTAGCTGATCTTAACATGACCAGAACAAGCAAGTAGCAAGACACAAAATGGCGGTTTAAACCTGGAGCTTGATTTAGAAAGCAGCACCACGTCAACTGCTCCTAGAGCCTGACGCCTGTCTATTGTAGGAGCTCACAACACTCTCTACCAACACACCTATTTGTTTGTTGTTTAATTTTTGGTCTTCTGTGGTCGGTCAAGTGAAATTTGACAACTTCAATGTCAAACAGTTATATTCCAACAGTTGCCTGGACTGGAATTCAAACACAGATACATTTTCCAACAAGATGATGAAGTTTTTACGAGGTGGTTGAGATCTTTACTGCTGTATGTTGTTGCAGCAGCTTTAGATGCAGCGACAACAGCAGACTTGATGAGAACATCAAGATGATTGGTTCTGCAGTAGATCTCAGGCTGGACTGTTTTGAGACCGAGTTGGAGAGGAGACGCTAAGTAAACTGCTCCACAGCTAACTTGACAGACAGTGCCTTCTTAACAGATGGACAGATACAAAATTTCCTAACTCAATCTACTAAGACTTCTGTCGGATGTTTAAACTCTATTTCATAACAAACTTCATACTTTAAGTTCTCTGCTCTGTACAGTTTTTTTTGCACTAAAGGCTGTTTATCACTAGTCCTGAGTATTCATTTGAATTGATTTTTCTTTTTCTTATCGTAGCATTTGTAGGTAGATGATACTTTCCTTTGGAATAAGAATCATTTTTTCTTTGCCATTTAAAAGTTTGTGTTCCAACCTATGGAAACACACGTTATGGTCGGATTCAATCATTTTGTGTCCATGTTAATGATACTTCCTAATTGTTTAGTTTTACTGACGATGCACAGCTGTGATTCATCGCTGGACATAACCAAAAACACTCCCCATCATCGGTTCCAGTATTTGTTCTGAGTAACCAGAAACTTTTTGACATGGGATTCGTATTCATAGAATATCATTGGTTCTGTTACTGATTCACTTATTGGTATAATCAGGAAACTGTCCACATCAGGTGAGTAAGAACTATATCAAACCTCTGTGAGACCATGCTGACCTTTCCTTCTCTAGATGACGGGAAACTAGCTTCCTTCCGTCTTGAGTAGATTCTTCTATGTGGTTGCATCAACTGCTGATCAATCTTGACACAGCGCTACCTAAAGAAAAGATTTCCTCCATCCAAACTTTAAACCAGATCTGGAAAAAAAATCACAAAATAAAGGAAATGTCTCATGTGATGTCTTTCAGGAACAATTGTAGCCTGTTGGAACCGATTTGTCGCAGTAAACCACCATGCAAACATGTTCCTTTGGAGGACATAAATTAGCGCTGTGGAAAAACACTGTTTGACGTCTTTGGGTATCATAACATAATTCTCTGTTTGCCACAGTTACCTTACCGTTCCCTAACCAGAGGCTCGCATCAATCCGCTGTCAAATAAAGCTCTAAAAAATACAGTAGAATGTGTAAACTGCCACCATAGTGAGCTCCCTCTTGTTCTTCATCCTCTTACTGACCGGTTTTAGAGTTTTCCACATCCCTCGGTACTCCCAGACATCTACGCGTCGCGGTCCGGCAGCAGTTCTCCGTTCTTGGTGGAAGGCCTTTCATACGAGACAAGGGTTCATTAAACCCAGCTGAGGTTGGTTTCCAGCTTCCATAAAAACTTCACGTCTTGGTGGTTCAGCCTCGATCGCTTCAATTAATCCGCTGCGTCTGTTTCTTCTTCTTTTATGTCTAATCAAATAAAACAGAACCCTTAACCTGGACCTGAACCGCTCTGGAGAACATTTACAGA
>JAVLVB010000468.1:573334-587276 GCA_032876305.1 Orestias chungarensis
CTTTTTGTGTGTTTGTGTGTGTGTGTGTGTGTGTGTGTGTGTGTGTGTGTGTGTGTGTGTGTGTGTGTGTGTGTGTGTGTGTGTGTGTGTGTGTGTGTGTGTGTGTGTGTGTGTGTGTGTCAGGGGCTCCACTGCTTACCCAGCCTAATAAATCCTGACAGGCTCTCGACGGTAACTTGGATAAAGTTTCTCTCACCCTGCTTTGCTCTCCGGCCGCCTCACCTCTGACCTCCTCCAAAACTTTCTAACAAGTGTTTCCTGAGCCTCTGCACACATTTCTGTCCAGAAGTCTCACAACCTTCAATTGAAACGTATCATTTAAATGGATCCTGCAAGGCTCCTTTAAAAGTACAACTCAACTCAACAAATCCAACGTTTTCCTCCCAGAAATCCTGGATCCGTTTGTTCTGCATCTACCTCACCTGGAACCTGCGCACACTTAGCTTCAAGCCCAGGTTCAGCGACACCTCCCATGGTTAAAGCAGATTTCTATACCTTTCTGTTTCTTCAGGTTTTTCTTTTACGCAAACAAGCTGCCGTCCTGCACACAGTGAGCAATGAAGTCATTATCAGCTCCAATAGGTGGCGTGGAGCCCATTTCCACGGCACTGCAGGGAAATAACATGACAGCAAAACAAACGACACCATTAGTCATGCTTAACACCCGCTGTAAATCACCCCCTGCGTCTGAGTGTGTGTTAGGAGCTGCTCTAACAGGTTATTCAGCTTCTCCACTCCAAGCTGTGGAAAATATGAACCCGCAGATGAATGACAACGTTCACTGAGTGAATACTCAGATAATTCTCACACTGTGACCGCTTCATATTTTCCACTATAGTTTGAGACGAGGATGAAGCTCAGTCCTACATAGCCTGATTCCCATTATGTTTCCTGATTCTCGATGTCCAGAAATATTTCAGCTTTTGTATTAAGACTGTTTTAATCTTTTGTCTCTGTTTCCCAACAAGTCTTCGCATTTCAGGTTCAATTTAAGTTAAACAACAGTAGACGAAGCAGGAAAATGGCAGTTAAGAGAGAATAACGTTGTAATGAGGAAGCATGAATTCAGCAAACCGCAAATTCCCGAGCCGAAAAAGTCGCCACCTGAATTTATCTAAGCCACCCGATATGAGGCTCTCATTCGATTGCTAAGGCAGAATGATCACAATTCATCTGACAAAAACTTATTTAAGCAAGAGCATTTCCACAAGCACTGTGTCGCCCTAGGAATAAACACACGTCAGGCTCAATGAAGAAAACGGCTTTGTCAGGATAATAGATTTAAAATGGAAAGTACTCCATTGCTTCTGTTTGTTTCTGTCTCCCCAAACCAACAGTTATTTATACCAGTAAACGCTTGAACTGGCCAGGTTCTGGTCCTGGTCCTGGATCTGCTGGAGGTTTCTTCTTGTTTAATTAAGTTGTTCCTCTTCACTGTTGCTGCATGATGAATATTTCTTTAAAATCTGCTGTGGCTCCTTAGATTGAAAACTTCTAAAATTGATCGGAATAATGAACAAAATTTAATTAAACTGTCTAAATCTTAACCAAGATCTGAACTGTTGATTTTTTTGTAAAGTGCCTTAATGGGTTGTGAATTGATATTGACACTACATTGAATATAGTTTGATTTCTCTGTTCTTTTTTCTTTTTTTTGGCTAGCTGACAATACTAATTTGTAGTTGTTGAACCTGGTCTGAAGTGAATAAACAAATATATAAAAATTTTCTTCTAAAATAGTCTGGGACAGCCACAATCTGAAGCCAAATATAAACCTTTTGTTTTATATATAAAATAAATCCAAGCAAAAAGACTTTACAGAAAACTACTAGAAGCTGAAGTCAGTTGATCTCCCTGAGGTTCTCCACTTTAACTCTGAGCTTGCCGTTGATGGAGAACACTCAGCAGATTCAACACAAAGCTGGGAGCTGCTGAGAATGTAAAGAGTCTAATGGGATGGCTATGAAACCCAAACCAAACAAGGAGCCTCTGAGGAGAGCACCAACCCGCTGCATGTATGCACGCATGTACCCACACAGCCAGAGAAAAACTGGATCAACACCATTGTCCTGCTGCTGGATGGACTGAGCACAGACTGCAGAGTCAACAATGGAGAATCCTGGAGATAATTTGTGACTGCAGATAAAGCCGATCTGAGGCTGACAGCTGAATAACAAGAGAAGAAGAAGAATGTGTCAGAGCAGGAAGGAAGTGAGGAAACAGTGTCCCTCTACGTTCTCCGACCGTTCAGTCACTCCTCTCCTTTGTTTTATTCTGCATATGATTTAATTTGGACCATAAACAGTTTCTCATAACTAGTCAGACAGTTCAACATCTGTCTGCATCCTTTATTGCAGATCACTTGTTCTCGAATTCCCGAAGCAAATAGCAGCAAATACAGCAAATACAGGCCCAATGTTTTCCTACAATAACCTTTCTAGACACAAGCAGCACAAAAAAGGGACAGAAGAGACAAACATCTAAATGTTTCAGCGTGTTTTGAGAGTAACGAAGACTGTTATGTTCTTAACTGATCCATGAATGTCTCAGTGTCTAAAACTGCAATAATGTCTTGACAAATATAAACTGTATTCATTTCTGTGATTATCCTGCATCCTGTTAAAGCTTTCATATAAACAGAACGTTTTTTTTTCCAGAGACATGTTCGTTGGCATCGTCCTGAGATTGTGTCATCCTTGCTGTCATGAGAGGCACTAGTGCAGATTTCTGGATCAGTTTCAAATTTAAAATGAAGCTGCTTGTTTAAACTGAAAGGGTTTCTGCTTTGTGTCAGTAGAATTACAGTAATAAATAATTCAAATTAATAAGTTTCACACAATAGTTAAAGAAAGAACTTTAATTTAGTTTAGTAATTAGTTGTAATTTTTACATTTATTGATTTCTGCATGCACAGCGCCATCTGTTGGAATGTTTTAGATCTCAAATTAAAGCATAAACAGAATGCCTCAGACATCAGAGAAGGACAGCATAATCATGATAATCGTTTAGTAAAAGCAGCAGCCCAGCTGGGCGAGGCTGGTTATTCGCTGGTTGTCATGGTTTTCCATCATTATCATTATCAGCAGATTTCTCTTAAACACAATCATTATCTTCATTAACTTAATCATTGTCTGTATTTGCTTGTAGGTTCATATGCAGAAACAAATTGTTTGTTTTGGACATGAGGGAGATTTTTTGTTAAATAAGATCACAGCTTCTGGCGAAATTCAGATCTAGTTATCAAATGTTTGTTGAACTGTTGAGTTACATGTTTTTAAAGTTTTAGCAACAAACGCAGACTTCAGAAATGCTCAAGTTCTTTAAAACAGGCTTGAGTCACCGAATCCCTAAAACGCTTGAAGTAAGGAGTAGTAATAACAGAGTAACAATAGTAAAAGGGTTAAATCAAAATGCTTTACGCGTTTATTTTTCAAAAATTTCCTGATGATAAAACAATATCTCTAAAATGAGTCTAAAAGGCCACAACCTGTTTATTTCAACCTTTACTAATATAAATATATGATGTTTTTTTTCCAGGCACATACAGTCATTTTAGACCACAATCCTCTAGTTATGTTACATTCAGCTGTTCTGAGCATGCTTTACAGATTTTACTTCTCATCACACCCAAATCAGAAACCTTGTAATCGTTCTCTGTCTCTTTAAGAAGCTCCTACCCACTCTGGCACGTCCTTTCACAAACCTGATGTTTGTAAGCATTCTCAGAAGTCTTGGGTTACGTTATACAAACGAGAAACATTATATAATATTAATGTTTAAAAATGCTGACTCTGGACGTTATGGCACATTTCCACCAGAAGGGACTAATTGCTGCTGCTGCTAGTCTGGTGGAGCTCCAAGTCTGACGTAAATGGGCGGGACTATGGTTAAATAGGAGGAGCCCATGTTTAGGCAGCCCTGAATAAGAGATTCAAAGACTCCTACAACATTCATAAATAAGTGAAAGAAACGTGTGATGTTTTTGATGAGGGAATTGCATTATAACATGAATTTAGTTATTAATATGGCGCCAATTTACAACATATGTTGCCTTGCAGACCTTTAAAAGAAAACCATTTCATTAAATAATAAATACATAAAACACAAATCAGTTTAAAAAGTTTCCAATCTGAGGAAACCCATCAGATTGCATCGAGTCATTGACTTGCAGCATTCACTCCTCCAGAATCAGCAGGCAGAAACAATGGCTTGCGTTGTGTCATTGACTTTACAGCAATCCCTCATACTGAGCATGCATGTAGTGACAGGGGAGAGGAAAAACTCCCCTTTAACAGGAAGATGGAGAATATTGAGTTTACGGCAGAACTAGCAGCTGATGTTCTCCTCTGGGAAAGTGTCTCAGTAACAGAACCAAAACAGGTGTAGCTTCTATGTAGAGAAAACAGAAAGTTAACAGTTTTAGTAACGGCAACTAAACACCCCTCTTCAATAATCTCACAGGTACGTATATTAACAACTAATATCTATTTCAGAACACATTTTGAGTTTACGTTAGTAAAGCTTCAGTTCAACAAGCTGTATATTTATATATTTAGGAACCTTCAGGATTTATGGGGAAACATTCCATCAGATTGGTTTTTGGTGAGAAAGACATTTTTTTTCTTTCCAAATCAAACAAAAGTAAATATTTTACTCAAAATGTCCAGATTTTTGTGAGTCCAAGGTTGGATACTTTGGTTTGTTTTGCGGTTTGAAGCGCTCACTGTGCTGTTCTCATTTAAATGTGTGCATGCATATTTCTGTGCGCCAGGGACTCTATAAAACGGTCAGTGGCTATTCAGTGGGTGATTATATGTTCGCACAAACTTTACATGAGTGAGCTCAGCGGTGCTGTGAGTGACTGACGCCAACATCAACATGGAGCTGGCTGAACTGATCAACCCGCTGGCTCCTCATCAAATCCTCCATCAACCTCCGCTCTTTCCCACTCAAAGAAGGGGTTGAAGTGAAAATCCTACATCGGGATAAAAGCTTTACTGATCTGATGTGGCTTAAAGTGACCTCCTCACCTCAGGCTGAAAAGGAAGCCTGGTTCAGGTTTAATTTAAAGACTCATCACAGAGCAGCTAATGGCTAAATCTTCTGGTGCCAAGTTAAACCTCTCATCAGAAAAATTGGGAACAGAGTTCAACGATCTAGCCTTTGACATTATCTAAGTAGTGGAAAGTGATTAAAAAGTTAATCTCTATCTTCAGAAGGTTTGGTTTAACCACAAAGTTTTTTTTTATCAAATGTCTGTGACCTGTCTGCAGTTTACCTTGATCAGGACGTTCTCTGGTGTTCTCCAAGGCTTCGCTCACACAGCAGGCCTTGATTCTTTTGATTAACCAAACTTCTCGTCTCTAAGAGAGATCCAGACACTGAGGAGGAAACAGTTTCAGCTGCTTTTATCAGTGACGTCGTTCTTTCAGTCAACCCAGAACCCGTAACCATAAATGAACGTAGGAACTTAGTTGAAAGCTTCATCTTTGGACTCGTCTCTCTCTCCACCACAACAGTTTTTATTGGTTTTCATCCTCTTGTTGTGGTTTTGAACTGGTTCTGTCTCCTAGTTTCTGCATCCTGCCTGATGTTCTGCATGTTAAACTCAGCAATGCTTGCTTCAGACATTGTTTACGTCCAGATTTACCTTGTCTTGCTTCTTCTGCTGCACAATTATGATGCACGTTGATGATGGAAAAGTCTTAAATGAAGTCAAAATGAGACATGACATTCAGACTGCAGATGCTTTACAAACTACATTTAAATGAATTAGTATTAGAGATGGAACATTTTGACTCTGGTCGGTTAAACAGGGGTCATGTTCGCATCCTGTGGGAACGTAGAATAAGATACATCACAGCTCCGGAACACCTGCATCAGGTGAAAGATTTATCTCTTCACAATGCCATCAACGAAGATGAGGAATTAATTTGATCAAGGTGACCAAATTGTCATGGTTTTCAAGCTTCTGATGCACATACTCTCAAGAGTACAATAATAATTAGTTTATTGCAGAGGTTTGTAGGTGGTCTTGAAACTGGAGACAGCGGACACGGCAGGGAACGGAGGGGACTAAGGAAGCGGCAGGAACGACGTGGGAAACCGGAAAGTAGAGTAATTGTTTGACCTTACTGTGTGAAGATGAATGGTTGACGCCAGGGAGGAGTGAGTGGTTGAGACTTTCAACGGGGAATCCAGAGGGAAGGTTTTCCAGGGGGGAGAGCATGGCTGGTGGAGTGATACTGGAGCAAGCAGACCGAGCTGAGCAGAGAGGAGTGGGAAACGAGATGGTTGTGACTGACCAGAGAAATCTTGATGGAGTTGTGAGCTCAGGAGACAATGAGAACCTGGGTTGAGCACAGGAGATGTTATGGGGGCACGAAAGAAAAACAGGAAAGTAACAAAATAACCAAGACTACAAAAAACGACAAAAATAACTAAGGCTAGAAAAGGGGAAACACCTGAGACTAGAATAAAATACTAAAACTGAATGAAACATGAAACAACACTTGAGACTTGAGAACTGGCAAAAACATTAAACAATAAAGACTAGAGAGCTGGCAGTGAAAACTAGAATGTTACCAGGAGTAATAAACACTCAAGCAAAGAGTAGCTGGTCCAACGCTCCTCTTATACTGCTCAGCTCATCACGGTCAACTGGAGACATGAGCTTTCGGAGGGCTGCCTCAATCCCCTGGTTAAGCCGCTATGTCTGACCGTGGTCTGGGGATGGTAACCGGAGGTCAGACTGAAATTGGCCTCCAGCCTAGCACAGAAATGCTTCTACACTTCAGAAGCAAACTGGGGGCCACTGTCAGACAGGATGTCTACGGGGATGCCGTGGAGGCGAAACACGTGCTTAACCAGGAGACGGGCAGTCTGGAGGGCTGATGGTAACTTGCGGAGCATGACCAGGTAACACGACTTAGAGAATCTATCAATGATGGATGGGACATACCTTGACATACTATAGTGAGGATGGTGGTGATACCTTGTGATGGTGAAAAGCCGGTAATGAAGATGACAGCAATGTGGGACCAGAGACGCTTGGGGATTTCCAGAGGTTGCATTAGGCTGGATGGAGGTTTATTGTCAGACTTGTTATGTGAGCAGGCTGGGCAGGCTTGAGCATAGCTACGGACATCATGATGAAAGTTGGGCCCCCAGAATCTGCGGGAGCTAAGAGCTATGGTCCTACTGGAACCAGGGTGAAAGGAGAAACGAGCAGTGTGAAACCAGTGAATGACACGAGAGCGAACAGACAAAGGAACATATGTGGTTTTCTGAGGAGGGGTACGAGGGTCAGGTTAATGGCAGAGTGTGTTCTGTACTATACCTTCTATCTCCCAGGTTATCGAACCAACCACACAGTCCGGTGAAATGATTGGAGCTGGTTCGGAGGTGGACTCGTCCGGTGAGAACTGTCGGGAGAGGGCGTCAGTCTTGATGTTTCTGGATCCGGGTCTGTAAGAGATTGAGAGGTTAAAGCGGGAAAAGAACAGAGACCAACTAGACTGTCTGGGATTGAGGCGTTTGTCGGATTTGATGTACTCAAGGTTCCTATGGTCGGTCCAAACCAGCACTCGATGGTTAGCACCCTCCATCCAATAACGCCATTCTTCCAGGGCCAACTTAATGGCAAGTAACTCACTGTCTCCCATGTCATAATTGCGTTCTGCTGGGGAGAGACGACGGGAGAAGAAGGCACACAGATGGAGCTCCGACCTCAGGGAGAGGACTAGTCCAACTCCCAGGTCAGAGGCGTCAACTTCGAGCATGAACTGACGAGAGGGGTCTGGTTGTACCAACACTGGGGCCTGACCGAAAAGGGTCTTGAGTCTTTGAAAAGCTTTCTTGGCTTTGGTTGTCCAGGAGAAAGTGTTCTTGGTGGAGGTTAGAGCTGTTAATGGGCCATTATAAACACGTCTTCTCAAGGGACTTTTCAAGAAATTAAGTTAATTCCAATCATAAATACATGATACTCAGCACTTGATTTACCAAGCAAATAGCACTGATAATTTAAAGACCACCACAGGACCATCACATTGTTGAGTTAAGGGTTATTACTAATCTGCATTTGGTCAATTTTTAATACTTGAACTTATTATAAAACCAAGTTTAAGCATTTTAAATGACCTAATGAACGTCTCTCCTTTCGCAAAATCAGTTTGTTATTGTTGGAATTTATGGTTAGCTTTTACTATACAGATAAATCCACATTTCAACACACAAACTGTGGCTCAGTCACCGGATTCAAACTCGCACCTTGCCAAATAACCCGTTTTCCCTATTGAGCCACACCTGTTCACTACATTGTACCACATTTTCAAGATGCTGTACTTTGGTACCAGCTTACTCAGCAACTGAGTAATCCTGAGTCTATAGGAAGAACGGAAAAAGTTCAACACAATGAAGAGGAGATCTGATTGGTTCATCGCCAGCAGTCTCTTCCCGAGTCACCAACACCAATGTAGCATTGTGACACTCCATTATTTTCTAGTTTCTTTCAGCACAACAACTGCAGCACCTGCAGAAACCATTCCAACTCAGATGGATATTTAAATGGGCATGCAGATGAGTTTTTATATGCTTCAGTCAGTTTTAAGGTGGACATTGTCCAGCTAGAACAGGAAGTACATCAACCAAGGCCATCTACATCTCAGTGTCTCAGTAGACGCTGTATCCAAGGCTACGAGCTTTGAACGTTTGGTTCCTCGTTTTGGAGAAACCAACAAACGGCAACATTTTCTTGATTTAGCTGTAATTACAATTTCACCTGTGGTAATTTTTGGTATTACACGTACAAACCTTGTGTAGACAGACAGTGTAACCTCTTAGATTTTTTTAAGCTGTTTAACTTTGAATAAAGTTTATTTGTATAGTACATTTCAGCAAAACAAAATCGTGAACAAACAGTTCTCCAATTTATTAATTACGCGTCTAGATTGTTATTAGTCAAAAGCAACCTTTAACAAGTGACCTCGTGATCACCAACCCTAAAAATGTTTCAGGTTTGGTCAATTTCGGCAACGCTGTGGACAAAAGCGGTATTGTTCTACCTGAAGCAAGACTCCATTTGCCATGAGCACCAGTGCATAGCGTGGTAAAATCCTGATCTCCCGGTCGCCTGCAGTTGGAATGAAGTACATTTCTATTTGCAGTGTCTGTGTGAAGGATGAATAGCGATGAGGTGATGAAGCTAATTGTGGCAAAACAATCTTATATCTCAATCTCAACTCCTCAAAGTTGCTAAGTGCCGATTTAAGCGATACGCACCCCCTCGGGACATGACAGAGGCGTCATTCAACGAGCTGTACGTTGATGTATAATCACAAAAGAATCACATCATCTAAAGAAATTGTTGCAGTAATTATTGTAACTAAAGAGACACGCTACAGTCTAATTCAGTTATTTATCAAGATCAGAAATAATAAAACTCTTGTGATTGGCTGAAACCATCTGAAAAAGGAAGATAAAACAAAGTTTTGATGTAAGTACTTTTAGTTACTCGTATTTGGAAGTGTAAGAATTCATAAAGGTGGAAATGTTTTCTTGTGACACTTTCAGTGAGGTTAGACTCTCTGCGCTGCCAAGAAACACTTTAGTGAAACTTAGACCTTCATCACATTTTTACTCAGAGTTCTTTCAGCTCAAGGCCACAGCCTCTCTCTCTCTCATTATACAGATGGAAGTGTTTCCAAGAAGCACTGTCGACAGATTACCGTCTCTACCTGTTCAAAACCTTCCTCTGTTTTCCCAGCCTGGTGTTTTTCTAAATCGGCGCTCACAAAGGATGAAAAAATGGAGCGGCTGCAGCTGCCGGCTCTGGGGGTTACAACCTCTGCGATATAAAGAACCGATTGTTTTGCAGACCATGTTGGCTTAGTTTGGTAATGTTGTTTATGGCATAGCAGGATGAGGATGTTTAACATGAATCAATGAATCAATAAATATTAATAATCTTAGTCAGCAGGTACAGTTGGAGATGTGGATATGATCCTCCAGCTTCGGCTCATAATACACCTTATATTCCTACATTATTAATACCCTCCTTGATCCTTATTAGCATGTAGAGTTCATCCAGTTTGTTTGCCAAAGCTTTCTCATTTATAATTTTGTTAGATGGAAGGAAAACTGAGCTGCCTCCTTCTCTTTCTCCTCTTTCCGTCCATGGTGTCTGCCATTCAAAGCATCCAGGATTTATATGGATTATATCAGGTTTTTGAAGTGTCAGTCCTAAGTTTCACAAGCAGACTGGAATAAACGAGAATCGACAGAGCAACTCCAACAACTCCTGTTCACACGATTATATTAACATTAGTATTTCCGACGTCAGCCTGCTAATGTGACTGCCGTCTCCAGACTAAATTTGTCTCTGTGTTTGTAACTTTGTCCTAATGGAGACTTAAAAAAATAAACCTAGAGTGAAACTTTATTTAATACTTTTTACTATATTAAGATTTTCAGTGACTCTGCTTGGAGACAAACGTGTGGAAAATTATTTAGCCATTTATCAAACCTAACCAAACACGTTCACCTACTTACTGGAGCTAAACGTCACTGTAATGGACTTTTACATCAATGGGGAGGTTCCTGAAACATAAACTACACGATCCATGATAACTCTGAACTTAGTAAGCCAGCAGTCTCATGTTTGCATGAAGGAGCTCAAAGCATCAAACTGATATACAGAGTTTCTACCTAAAAGGCTTTTATGAACAGTTCAGTATACCATTGCTAAATAAAGAGCCATGGGTTTGTTGGGGCCAGTCCTAAGACTGAAAATAGATATATTTCATATTGGTGCTGGTCCTGCTAGAGGTTTACTTATTTTAAAAGGGAAGCTTTTCCTCTCCACTGTCGCTGCATGCATACTCAGTATGAGGGATTGCTGTAAAGTCAACGACAACACAAGCCATTGTTTCTGTCTTCCAGAGGAGTGAATGCTGCAAGTCAATGACTCGATGAATCTGCTGGGGTTCCTTAGATTGGAAACTTTTTTTTTACTTATTTGTTTATAATTTATCTATGATTTGAATTGATTTTCTTGTAAAGTTGTTTTGAGACATCATCTGTTGTAAACTGGCTATATTTTTATAAACTGATTTTTGATTCTATCCTTTCTTCAGGTTTTTGAGTCATTTTTTAATCTATGTTGCTTACAAAGTTATTTATCACGCTTGCATTATAGCTAATGGTTTGTTTATAAAAAGGAGCAACATGATCAACGTTACCCATTTCTGGCTAATGGGAATTTGATCTAAAACTGTCCTTAATATTTTTTTAATTTCTGTACAGTTTAACTATAAATCGATTGGCAGATATAAATGAAAATATAGAATATAGTTTTATATAGAAATGTTAAATTCAATGTTGGTCAGTGAGGGAAAAGCTGAACATTAAAGTATTCCACTTGTCACCATTGATAAGCACGGCGAAGGGTCTATGATGTTGTGGGCCTGTTTCCGCTTCCTTTACGGGAACCTGGTTAGTGTGCATGGCATCATGATCACCTTTTAAACACCTGAACACTAATATACAAATCAGATCATTTTAGGCAGAAAATTAAAATTGTTATTATCCAAACTTCCAGTCAAACCAGCTTTGATCTGGTCTCTTAATGAGCCTAATCCTAATCAGTCCCCCCAGAAAAACGCCCAACTAAATTTTTGATTTTGTGGTGAATTCTGCTGCATTTCGGCCTCTTTTCTGCAATGTAAATGCGGGAAAGTGCCAAAAATGCGGTAAAGTGCATAAAGTGCGAAAATATGCGAAAAAGTGTGAAGAACATGTGAATAGTTGTTTCCAAATGCATGAGAATAAACCTGCTTCTCCCGCATCTAGTAAGCAGCAACTATGACATAACATAGCAGCATAGCTGAGCCAGTTATTTAGTCCCGTTATGCTAACTTAGAGTCTTGGAGCTTTTAAGGTCATCTATAACGTAGTATGAGCAAAATATGAATATTGCTTAGTTCTAAGTGAATATGCGGCTTTTTAAGAATTATTCACACCCCCGCATATTCTGCGCCTTTTCCTTTATTTTTTAGGATTTCTGTTTCCATCAGAATGCCGATAAATTCAAAATAAAATTGTCTCAAAGTTTCTTTTAGAGTTCTGACGTTCATTTGTAACCTTCTGAGTGAAAAACAAGACTTTAGGAACACCAGAGCCTGTTTAAGGCTCCTGGTTCTGTACGGCATGTTGAGCGTCACCGCCTCACTCATTAGCAGGAGGCGTATTAAGTTTCATTAAAACACAAACACGCACACCAGGCTGGAGTAAAAGCCGCAGATGGAGCAGCTGCGCTGGTTAGATCATCAGTTTGTTCAGCAGGCTGGTACGGCGTCCTGCGTCAGGAGGTGTTAGCGGTAACATTAGCAGGACTGGGGCGAAGGACGGAGGAACACGAGCGGGGCGTCACCAGAACCCACAGCTCTGCTCCAACATGTCACCGGCGTTGTTGACTTAGCCCCACTATGAGAACGATGAGGAAATTGGGACTTCTCTGCAGGAGAGCTGCACAAACCTCCCTATCCTCACTTCTGCTCCTGCATCTCTCACACTTCTTAATTTACGAGGAACAAGCTGAATTTATGGAGTCCAAAGTGTCCCTTAAGAGTCGCGGCACGAATCCCAGCTCAACAGGAACCAGAAGATATATATTGAGTTAAAAAAACAACCACAAAAAAAGACTTTACATAGTTAGAGTTTTTGTTTTTTAATGTTTGACCTTTTGTGTTGTTGACTTTATTAAACTTCATGTTTGGAGGAAGATCCAAAAGCAGCAGGATGTCTAAACATTAATTTAATAAAGAACAGTAGCAGATTTATATTATTAGTTTTACATTTTTAAAATTAATACAAATAAAAATTAAGAATAATTAAGCTCCTAGATCTTAATGAAAAGTCATTTGTAATTTAGTTTTCTCAGTTTTCAGCAAACTAAGATGTTTGGACTAGAAACAAGACATAAATAATTAAGAATTTATGTTTTTTTTGCTGTGTAATGATATGATTCGTAGTCTCACTGTTGGATCGATTGGCTTTATCAAAGATCTACAGGTGTGTCGGTTGTTGTTGTCCCCAACGTGAGCTCTAAGTGCTTCTCTTTATGTGGCGCAGAAACGTCTGTGAGATCTAAACTCCTGGAAGCCTGAGGCTGAATCTTTGTGGCACATTCCCAGTCTGCTGGGCTGACTTCCTGGGAGGGTTACTCAGCGTGGGATCAAGGTCACCGGTGAGGAATGGAGTGTTGCGGGCGAGGTCGCTGTAGGGTGAACGGCATTGGACCGACTGACTGTAGAGGAAACAGCCTCATAACTCACGGGTCCAGCTTCGATCTGACGGCCCTGATCTCATTTCCTCCAACCTGAATGTTCAGACATTTTGGTCCAGAAAGCTGCTTTTGACTTTCCACTTTTCCTTTTCATGCCAGTTTCCTTCCGTGATGAATTTGTGTTTTCTGAGCTGTGAGGAATCCTGTTATTCTTATATGACCAGCATTTTGAGCCTGGAGCGCATTAATGAGTCTCACCTTTCCTGCTTTGACATGTTGTCTGATTCCCAGACACTTCCAGAGGACCAGAGATGAAAGAGCAACTCGTATATTTATCACACAGTTTAAACAAAATCACTTTGAAGGGAATTATTTTCTTTCTGAATATATTGTCAGTTCAAATTGTAGCTTAAAGTTAAAATGGCAGAAGATCTCAATCGGGGGTGGAGCTAAATATTGGTTGAAGGGACAGAAATGGAGGCCCTGAATCCTTCATGGCGTCACCTTTGCTTCCACACTGCAAAAACAAGGAAACATGGTCAAGGAAAAACACCAAATATAAAAAACTGAAACAAATGGGAGTTTGAAGTTATAGTAAAACAAATTCAGATGAAAAAAAAAAAGCATTACAAATCTTGTCTGTGCCGCTGGGCTGGTAGG
>JAVLVB010000468.1:609565-623667 GCA_032876305.1 Orestias chungarensis
GTAGTCTGCCCAGTTTTGCTTGGATGTTATTTTCTAAGTTTTTGCTGATCAAACTGTCCTTAAACCTAAAAAGTTCAGTCCGTCCATAACTCATACGCATGAGGCGCATAAGTTTGGGCTCGGAACCGACGTAAAAACTACTTAAATCAGGGTGTTCACTAGGAGCGTGAGAAGCCGCTGCACTACCGCGCGCCGCCATACCTGCCTGAAGATGTAGAAGTTCTTGTTCCTCTGAGGGTAAATGTTCCTCCTAATCTCCACAGATGCAGTTCATTGACGCTCTGGACGGGGAGGACCTGCTGCTCACAGGAGAGGTGAAGTGGCGCCCTCTGGTGGAGGAGAATGCACAGAGCATCCTGAAGGTGGTCAGTCCCACGTACAACGATGCTGGGCTGTGAGATGAAGAGCTGTCCTTTCTGAAAACATGAAACACTTCCTGCTTCTCCTCAGATTAGACTTTAAACCTCAGCTGCTTTAGTTTCTCCTTCTTGCTCCAGTTTTCCTTAAATTATGAAGTTAGTGGAGGTTCAGTTAAGCAGCAGAAACTGTCGAGATTAGGAGTCAGACTCATGCAGGTCTGCTGGTGTTACCATCGTCCTGTCAGGTCTGAGAGCTGCTTCTGTATGTAAACTCTCTCTGTTTATATTTCTACTGAATGGTGCTCTGTATTTATAAAGTACTTTAGACTAGCTGTGTGTTTCCTCTCTGATCCCTCCGTGTTTAAACGGTCTGCTTATTTCCTCGGTTCTATCAGACCTGAACAGAAATATCATCTGTGGTTTTAAGACAGTCAATAAAATTTTCTGTTTAAACTATCTGAGCTGTGGCTTCTTTTCTGCTCGTTGTGACTGATTCTGCTGAATATTCAGTGAAGAAGAACTAATCTCAGATTCATTATTGATTTGTTTTCTGGTACTACGGTGGAGTCCTGGTGTTTGGGGGGAGGGGTTGTTGCTTTGGGGACAACAGTCATCCTATAATAGCTAAAATGTAAAAATACTGGAGACCCTCTTTATAAACTCATATAACTTCATATAATACTTTAAACACCTGATATAACTTGAAAAGCATAAATACCACCAGTGGAAAACATCTTAGTGTTACTGCAGAAGTTAACATCTGATCGCATCTTGATTTTAAAGTTACAGCCAATCAGCATTTACTTAAATGATGTTCCTGGATTTGCTGTTAAACAAATATTGCTTCAAGCTATATCAGCTCCACAAGCTGCAGCTTCATTTAAATATTTTTGTCTTTTTTTCTGCAAATAGAAAAAAATTAGTAGACAATGTTTTCTGGTTTTACAAAAAGAATATTAAAAAGGTTTTTACCTCCATCAATCTTCTGTACACCCTTGTCCTTAATGGGGTCTGGTGGGGCCTATCTCCAGCTTACAACCGGCGAGAGGCAGGGGTACATCCTGGACAGGTTGCCAGTCCTTTGCAGGGCAACACAGACATACAGGAGAAACAACCACTCATACACACACTCACACCTAAGGACAATTCAGAGTGCCTAATACTCCTAATAGTCATGTTTTTTGGACTGTGGGAGGAAGCCAGAGAACCCACGCATGCACAGGGAGAACATGCAAACTCCTTGCAAAAAGACCTAAGACGGAAGTGAACCCAGAGCCTTCTTGCTGCATGGCAACAGTGCTACCCACTGCACCACTGTGCACCCCGTTTATAGGTTTTTTAGCATAGTTAGCTGCTCTAATAGCGTTCTCTTTGTTTTTCATGTTACATTAGTGAACTTTAATCTCAGCCCATCTAAAGACTAAAGCAGCTTTTCCTGGACCAGAACCTCAACCCTAATTGGATAATACAGTCACTTCCAGTTATTTGCCACAGACTAAATTGAGAGCCAACATGTTTGAATAGAAAATACAGTTTCAGGAGATTAGGAATCAGATTAATATTGTTTGTTGGATTATGGACAGGTTTTCTAGCAGACTGGAATGGCAGGAACGTCACAGGGGACCGGGAGCACTGAAAGAGGGGACAGAGCAGATGAGTAGAAGCCAGAGGTGAGTATAAAGAGCAGGAGTAGGTCTTACTTTGTGAGCGCTGCGATCCGTCAGGGGGTAGCTGAGTGGACTGAGGAAAACTGACTGGAACGGCGAGGCAGGTTGACCAGAGATGGAGGCTGATGTTATCCAGAGGGGTAGGAGCGGGCAGATCGAGCAGAGCATGCAGAGGGAGGACCAGAGATGAACTTGAGACCAGGTGAGTTCACGGAGCGTTCTTGAGATGACTTGAACCTTGGTTGAGCACACACATGGAGAAGTTAATTGGAGGTTCTGCGTAGAGAAGCAATCTCCTGTCAGCAAACATTTTATTTGGTTCGGCAGTACTTTGGAGTGCGGTCTTGGTGTCTAACCAGATCTTCCAGCATCTCTTGATGTGCTTCGAGATATCCCTCTTGTCAGTGGGGCACAGTGGTGGCTGATAACCAAGAGAGATCTCAAAGGGAAAAAAAAAACAGTTACTGTGGAGACATGAGAATTGTGTGTGTACTCAACCCAGGGGAGATGCTGGTTCCAGTGGGATGGGTTAGATTACCTGAGGCAACGGAGGGTGGCTTCTAGCTCTTGGTTGAAACATTCTGTCTGACCGTTGGACTGTGGATGATAACGAGATGTAAACTGACCTTGGCTCCGATGGTGTTGTTGAATTGTTTCCAGACTTGAGAGATGAACTGTGGGCCTCGGTCAGACAGAACGTCTTTGGGAATTCCGTGAAGGCGAAAGACGTGTTTTACAAGGAGTCTGGCTGTTTTCATGGCGGTAGGAAGTTTTCTGAGAGGGACAAGAGGGACAAAACAATGGTGAATATGGTGTTCATACCTTGTGATATGGGTAGTCCATATGGGTTGAAGTAATACGGCTGGAGGTGTAGTGATAGATTTGTTTATTGAACAGATGGGACAGGCTTTCACATAATCATAGACATCTTGATGAATGCTGGGCCACCAATACCTGCATGAGATGAGGGCCATGGTCCGACAGGAACCAGGATGGCAGGAGAACTTGGAACTATGAAACCAGTAGATGACTTTCGAATGGTACGTAGGTGCTCTTCTGCTGGGCGGGTCGTGGAACAGGTTCATCCTTAAGGGCATTATTGATAATCCCACCTTTTACGTTCTTGAATCCAGGCCTGTAAGATATTGAGAGGTTAAATCATGAAAAGAAAAGGGACCAGCCGTACTGGCGTGGATCCAAGTGTTTAGCGGACAGGATGTACTCGAACTTTTATGGTCCGTCCAAACAACCACCAGATGATTTGCACCCTCCAGCCAGTGATGCCACTCCTCAAGAGCAAGCTTGATAGTGAGTAGCTCCCGGTCCTCCACGTTGTAGTTGCGCTCGAGTAGAGTTAATCGGCGCGAGAAAAAGGCACACGGATGTAAAGTCTCATCGTTTGATGATCTCTGGGAGAGTACAGCAACCAACCCCAATGTTCGATGCATCCACTTCAAAGATAAACTGTTTCTGGGGTTCGGGCTGTATCAAAAAAAGGAGCTCGAGAGAAAAGGTCTTTCAATTTGTTGAATGCTACGTGTTCTTCAGGTGTCCAGATAAACGGTTTCTTGGTAGATGTGAGTGGTGTAGCGGTCTGGCTGTAATTTTTTATGAATCGGCTGTAGAAATTAGTGTAGCCCAGGAAACGTTGGAGTTGTTTCCTGGACTCCGGGACTGTCCCGTCTTTAACGGTTTGGATCTTAACGGGGTATCCTCGAATCTGCCCACCTTCAAAGATGAAGCCGAGAAATGCAATGGATGTCTTATGGAATTTGCATTTTTCGGCTTTGAAATAGAGCCGGTTATTTAGCAGCCGTTGAAGGACTTGGTGGATGTGTTGTTTGTGCTCTGAGAGATTTTTGGAGAAGATATATAAGGTATATCAATACAAAAATGTTCAGGAAGTTGCGGAGTAAGTTGTTAATCAATGCATGAAACACAGAGGGGGCTTTACAAAGACCAAAGGGCATGACATTTGAAGTGATCTAAAGGGGTTTTAAATGCAGTTTTCCATTTGTTTTCCTGGCGGTTTCTGACAAAGTGGTACGCATTACGGAGGTTCAATTGAGTGAAGATGGTTGCTTGGTGTAGGGGTTTAAAGGCGGCAGACATGAGTGGAAGAGGGTACCTGTTTTTTATGGGGATGTTGTTCAATCCTCTGTAGATTTTCAGGATTAGCTCTTTTTAGATTGATCTTTAATCTATTTGGTTTTGGCCGTGGGCAGGACACCGTCTCAATGGGTAGGTAACTGTAGATAAGATACAGAGAGGAGTTCTAGACTACGACTCTGCTTCCTGGTCTGGATCCTGGTTTGTCAGTAATTTGGGGAATTCATAAATTTGGCCATATTTCTAGAAAGAAGAGCTGCTCTGTCCAAAGTGGGATGGATGTCTTCTCTCTGGAACGGACCAGGTTTTCCCACAAAAGTTTTCCAATTATGAATTTTTTAGCAATGTTTAGGAGTTGGAACAACAATTAATGCGGGCGAATTTGGTAAAGAAATACTTTAACATTCATGACAAGCGTATCTAAGGGGTCAGAGGACCTGGTGTTGATTCGCTTCCTTGACATGTCCAAGTCAGTCAAACATCAGCCCCACTTTTCTGGGGGGTTATTGGGTCATAAAAGTCGCCTTAGATGTTTCATTTACATGTGTTCCTCAGAGATTAAATTAGGTTTCAAATGTGAAGTGTCAGTGATTTGATCTACATCTGGCTGTAAATATCAAAGTCAAAGACAGGAAACTAAAAATACTGATCTGTGACTGATTCAACTTTAAAATACCAAAGGTTTCTTTTTTTAAATCACCAACTCAATATCAGTAGTTTTCTCAGCAGCACCAGGACTCAGGCACAAGATGGGGGCACTCATGGACACAGCGCCTCGTAGCTTTCGCGCAAAACACTGCTTTTTAGTGTTTTTGCTAGTGATTTCCTTTCTTCTCCGCTCAACCTGCTGTACACTGACCACCTACAGCCGACAGGATTTTTTCCAGGTCGGATTATGATGCGAACAGCCGTATCGGAAGACTTTATAAACACACACAACATACCGCTGGAGTTAACCCGGACACCGGGCAACCGTGGGCACTCATTCCCTCATGCAGGAGGAGGAGGGGGCACATTTAGAGGAAGCAAAAGCGTGGATGCCGGGCTGGGGTCCTCCAGCTGGACGTAAATAGGCTCATTCGGGATTGTTTCATCCTGCTGAACACAAAGACCTGGCTTCATTCATCCATCCCAGACTGGTCTATTGAGCTAGCAGGCTGCACAGCACACCGGCATAAAAGGAGCCACGACTCCGGTAAGACAAGGGGAGGAGGACTGTATCTATTTGAACAACCACTGGTGCACAAACACGTCCACCATCGATAGGCACTGCTCCGCTGACCTGGAGTCCATCACGGTCAGATGTAGGCCTGTTCACCTTCCTCGTGAGTTTACTGTTGTCTTGGTAACTGCTGTGTACATACCACCAGATGCTAACGCTAGCTCTGCCCTTAGCCACCTCCACAACATGCTCAGTCGGCAACAGAACAAACACCCAGAAGCAGTGCATGTGGTCGCGGGGGATTTTAACTATGCTGAATTGAAAGTAGTGCTCCCAAAATTCCACCAGCACATTAAATGTGCCACCAGGGGAACCACAACTCTGGACAAGGCCTACTCAAACATTAAGTATGGTTACAGGGCCACCCAGCTGGGCAACCCCGGAGCCTCCGACCACATGTCCCTGCTCCTGATTCTGGGGTACACGCCGCTAAGGAAGCGCTCAAACCCCACAACCCGGACTGTGACCACTTGGCCCGACTGTGCCTCTCTGCAGCTGCAGGACTGCTTTGAAAGCACAGACTGATACGTTTTCTGCCACCGGGACCTGGAGGTGTTTACCTCGGCAGTGCTTGGCTACATCCACCACTGTGTCACCACTGTCACAGTGGAGAAGTGCGTCCAGGTGTTTCCTAACCAGAAACCTTGGATTAACAACGATGTGAAGGCACTGCTGAGGGATAGAAACAGCGCCTTCAGGTCTGGGGACAGGGAGCGTTACGGCTGTGCTCGTGCTGCGCTGAAGAGAGGCATCAGAGGGGCCAAGGCCGACTACAGGCAGAGGACCGAGGCCAACTTCAGCAGCAACAACAGCAGACAGGTGTGGCAGGAATTCCAGCACCTGACTAACTACAGATCCAGCAACACCACTGTGATCCGCACTGGCGGAGGAGCTTAACCACTTTTTCGCCCGCTTCGAGGTTGAACCCCCAGTGGGGCCCACATTCCAGCCTACACCCCTTGACAACCAGACCTTTACTGTGTAGACACAGGAGGTGAGTTTAGTCTTGAGTGCAGTGAACCCGCGCAAAGCTGCTGGACCCGACGGGGTGACTGGGAGGGTGCTGAAATTTTCTGGCTGACAGTGGTACGTATCGACGTCACTTCCTGTTGTTGATCCGTGTGTCTGTTAGCGTCTGTTAGCATCTGTTAGCTCCGCGCGCTCTCTTATTACTCCAAATTCGCTGTACTGAGACGTTTCTAAACTCACCTTCACGTTAATCACACATTTCTGTTGCTTCACTGAAGTTTTTGGAAGCCCTAATTGTTCTAAACTGACCTTTTTTTATGTTGTGAGCACTCGCAAGCTTAGTTAGCTTAGCTTCTAGCGGTACAATGGCTTTTCCCTCTGCTTCTCTTCTTTCCTGCTCTGTGTGTCAGATGTTTTGTTATTCCTCTGCCTCCTTTAGAGATAATGGTATGTGCATTAAATGTAGCATTTTTTTAGTTTTGGAGGCTCCGTGTGAATTGGAAGCTCGGCTCCGTGCTATTGAAACACCCGCAGATAGCCGAGGCCCATTAGCTAGTGTGGAGCCAACAAGAACAGGTTGCCCTAGTGATCCTCCAGCAGTTCCCACGCAGCTGGGAAATCAGCCTGGCTGGGTGACTGTAGGCTGAAAATATAGTCCCAGAACCCAGCCTTTGGCTCACCACCAACCTGTTAACGTTTCAAACCGATTTTCCCCACTCAGCGATACACCCGCTGAGAAACAGACTCTGGTAATTGGCAGCTCCATAGTCAGAAACGTTGCTTTAGCGAAACCAGCAACCATAGTCAAATGTTTGCCAGAACAGGCGACATAAAATCATACCTCCAACTGCTGGCTAACGATAATCGTAAATACAGTAAGATTGTTATTCACGCTGGCGGTAATGACACCCGGTTACGCCAATCGGAGGTCACTAAAATTAGTGTTGCTTCGGTGTGTGAGTTTGCAAAAACAATGTCGGACTGTGTAGTATTCTCTGGTCCCCTGCCTGATCGGACCGGTGACGACATGTTTAGTCGCATGTTCTCATTCAACCGTTGGTTATCTAGGTGGTGTCCAGAAAATGGTGTGGGTTACATTGATAATTGGAAAACCTTTTGGGGAAAACCTGGTCTGATCAGGAGAGACGGCATCCATCCAACTTTGGACGGAGCCGCTCTTCTTTCTAGAAATATGGCCAAATTTATTAACTCCCCAAATTACTGACAAACCAGGGTCCAGACAAGGAAGCAGAGTCATAGTTTAGAACTCCTTTCTGCGGCTTCTCTACAGTTACCTACCCAACATCCCATTGAGACGGTGTCTTGCCCACCTCCAAAACCAAATAGATTAAAGATCAATCTAAAAAGAGCTAATCCTGAAAATCTCATAAAGATAAAAACAACTCAGATGAAACAAAAATGTACAACTATTAAGTGTGGCTTATTGAACATCACATCTCTATCCTCAAAGTCCTTATTAGTTAATGACTTAATTCTTGATAATCAAATTGATTTGCTTTGTCTCACAGAAACCTGGCTGCAGGATGAGGATTATGTTAGTATCAATTAATCAACTCCCTCTAATTATTCAAACTTTCACATTCCTCGAAGTACTGGGAGAGGTGGAGGAGTAGGAATCAGATTTATTAATTAATCCCAGGGCAACTAATAGTTATAGTTCTTCTGAACATTTAACTCTTAGCCTTCCTCATCCAACCTCTAAAAGAATTAAACCACTTCTGTTTGTCCTTACTCTGAATTTATAGATCAGATCTCAGATTTTTTTTGAAATAGTGTTAAACACTGATAAAATCATTATAGTGGGAGATTTTAACATTCATGTTGACACCAAAAATGACAGTCTAAATGTAGCCTTTACTCCCATTTTAGACTCAATTGGCTTCACTCAAAAAATCCAAACACCTACTCACTCTCTTGGTCACACTTTAGACCTTGTGCTGACTTATGGCATTGAATGTGGAAAAGTTATAGTGCTGCCTCATAACCTTCTCCTTTCTGACCATTTTTTGATACCTTTTTAGTTCTTTTTCACTGAGTACTCAAAATCTGAAAGAAAATGTCTTTATAGTAGCTGTCTATTGGGCAATGCTGTTACAGCCTTCAAAGAAATCATTCCACCTCTAATTTCTTCAGTATATCAGAGAAATGCAGTGGAGGGCAACAAATCAATTTCATGCACTACACAGATTGATGCTGTTGTTCATAATATTACGTCCTCATTGCGTACAACATTAGACAACGTAGCCCCCATAAAAAGGAAAGTGATTACTGATAGGAGGTTGGCCTCCTGGTTTAATTCGGAACTTCGTACCTTGAAGGGAAAAACCAGGAAATTGGAGAAGAAATGTCGGTTTTCGGTTTTAGAGGAGTCCTATGTATCCTGGAAAAACAGCGAGCTTCTGTATAAAAGGACCCTGCGCCAAGCTAGATCTGCATATTTTACTTTACTAATAGAGGAGAATAAGAACAATCCTAGGTTTCTTTTTAATACAGTTGCTAAACTTACGAGAAATGAAAACTCTGGTATATCACCCATTCCTCTAACTCTTAGTTGTAATGACTTTATGGAATTCTTTATTGATAAAATTGAATCTATTAAAACTAAAATTGATAGCATCCTACCAACTACTTCCTCAGTAAGCAATGAGGTACTGAATGTGGCTCTGGAGCGTGATCTCTGTTTGAAGTGTTTTGTTCCAGTTGAGCCTTCTGAGCTTTCAAAAATATTTTCTTCATCTAAGCCTTCAACTTTTATGTTTGATCCAATCCCGACAAAATTGCTTAAAGAAGTATTTCCGATTATTATTACCTCCATTTTGGAAATGATTAATTTGTCATTAGTGAATGGTTATGTACCAGAGGCTCTTATGGTAGCATTAATAAAACACTTACTTCAAAAACCTTCTCTTGATCAAGAACACTTAATAAATTACAGACCCATATCTAATCTTCCTCTTTTTATCTAAAATCCTTCAACTGAGAGAGCATTTGAGGAATAATGACCTATTTGAAGAATTTCAGTCAGGTTTCAGAGCTCATCATAGCACTGAGACAGCTCTGCTTAAAGTTACTAATGATATTCTCATGGCCTCAGACAATGGGCTCGTGTCTATTCTAGTTCTGTTAGATCTCAGTGCTGCTTTTGACACAGTCAATCACAATATCCTCATTGAAAGGCTTGAACACACTGTGGGGATCAAGGGAACAGCAGTAGGCTGGTTTAAATCGTATTTGTCTGATATTTTGTTCATCTAAATGACAAATCTTCTCCGCATTGTAAGGTTACTTGTGGGGTACCACAGGGTTCTGTACTTGGCCCAATTCTATTTACTATATACATGCTCCCTATTGGTAAAATCATCAGACAGCATGGTGTTAATTTCCACTGTTATGCTGATGATACACAACTGTATTGATCTATAAACCCTGATGAATCCAGTCAATTTGGTAGATTACAGGCATGTCTAGATGACATAAAAATGTGGAAGACTTTAAACTTTCTGCTCTTGAACTCTGAAAAGACAGAAGTTGTTGTTTGGACCAGAACCTATAAAAAAGAAATTGCTTGGTCAACTACTTGACCTGCATAGAATCAGGTTGGCATCTGGTACCAATGTAAAGAACCTTGGTGTTATTTTTGATCAGGAAATGTCTTTCAAGTCTCATATAAAACAGGTCTGTAAGATTTCCTTCTTTCATTTTAGGAATATAGCAACAATTAGAAATATTCTCTCTAGGACAGATACTGAAAAGCTAGTCCATGCATTTGTTCTTCAAGGCTGGACTATTGTAACTATTTATTAGCAGGAACTTTACAAATTGCAATTAAAAGTCTACAGTTGGTCCAAAATGCTGCAGCAAGAGTTCTGATGAAACTTAAAAAGAGAGATCATATCCCCCCAATTTTAGCTTCCCTTCATTGGCTCCCTGTCAAACTTAGAATAGATTTTATGTTCTTCTTTTGACATATAAAGCCCTGACTAATCAAGCTCCATCATATATTAGAGATCTGATTACTCCTTATGTTCCTAACAGAGCACTTCCTTCTCAGACTGCAGGTTTACTGTTGGTTCCTAGAATCTCTAAAAGCACAATGGGAGGCAGATCTTTCAGTTATCAGGCTCCTCTCCTGTGGAACCAGCTCCCAGCTTTAGTCCGTGAGGCAGACACCCTGTCTAGTTTCAAATCTAGGCTTAAAACCTTCCTGTTTGATAAAGTTTATAGTTAGGAAGAGGTAGAGAAGACAGCCTATTCCGGTTGGGGAGGAACTCAGCCATGACAGACGGTTCTCCTTTGCTCTACCTTCTTCATGTCTCACTCTATAGGGTTAAGTTATTTAAGTTTTTCTATAGTTATGTTGCTATAGGCTTAGACTGCTGGAGGACAATCTGACCACTTCTTTCTCTGCTACTTTCTTCCTTTGACCAATCTACTTAGTTACCGTTATTTCAACCTTGTTAAACTTTTGTTTTCTCTTACTGTTCTTCTCTCCATAGTAACCACACCTGGGTTGGCGTTCTGTTAGCTGAGACAGCTTCTTGGATGAGAACATGGGCTGAGATGCTTCCAGTGACGCTCTACAACTGCTGCTATAAACTCTATTATCTCAGTATCCTGTGCTTCTAATTTAGCTTTCTGTCTTTTCAAACCCCCAGTCGGTCATGGCAGATAGCTGCTTGTACTGAGCCTGGTTCCTTCTGGAGGTTTCTTCCTGTTAAAGCGGAGTTTTTCCTCTAAACTGTCGCTACATGCATGCTCATTATGAGGGAACTGCTGTAAAGTCAACGACAACACAGGCCATTTTTTGGTCTGCTGATTCCAGAAGAGTGATTGCTGCAAGTCAATGACTCGATGCAATCTGCTTGGGTTCCTTAGATTGGAAACTTTTTCAAATTGATTTGTTATGATGTATCTTTTATTTTAATTGATTTTCTGTGAAGTGCCTTGAGACGAGACCTGTTGTAAATTGGCGCTATATAAATTAACTGATTCTTGATTCTTGATTATGAGGGACTGCGCAGACTAGCTGGCGGGGATTTTCACCATCAACTTTAACCAGTCCCTCTCCCAGTGCTCCATCCCACCTTTCTGAATCCTCCACCATTGTCCCTCTGCCTAAACAGACTAATATCACCAGCCTGAATGACTACAGGCCAGTAGCACTTACGCCCATCATCATAAAGTGCTTAGAGAAACTGGTACTGAGTCATATCACGTCACACCTGTCCACCACACTCGACCCCCACCAGTTTGCCTACAGGGCCAACCGGTCTACAGAGGACGCCATCGCCATTGCCCTGCACACCACACTGACCCACGTGGACCAGCCAGGGAGCTACGCGAGGCTGTTCTTCCTGGACTTCTGCTCGGCGTTCAACAAGATCATCCTGAGCCGGCTGGTGAGCAAACTGGGACACCTGGGTCTCCCGTACAGCACCTGTAGTTGGATCATGGAATTCCTGACAGACCGCTCCCAGAGGGTGAGAGTAGGACACTACCTGTCCTCTCCACTGAAGACCAGCACGGGCTCTCCACAAGGCTGTGTGCTGAGCCCCTTGCTCTACACCCTCTACACCCACGACTGCACCCCCACGCATCCGAGGAACACCATCATTAAGTTTGCAGATGACACCACGGTGGTGGGGCTCATCCCAGGGGGGGATGAGACAGCATACAGGGTGGAGGTGGAGCGTCTGTCTGCATGGTGTATGAACAATAACCTGAACCTGAACACCTCCAAGTCGAATGAGCTCATCGTCGACTTTTGGAGGTCTAAACAGGATACACAGCCCATCACCATCAACGGAGACAGGGTGGAGATGGTGCCGGACTTCAGGTTCCTGGGCACCCACCTCAGCAAGGATCTGACGTGGACCACTAACTCTCCGGCGATCCTGAAGAAGGCGCAGTAGAGACTGTACTTCCTGAGGATTCTCAGGAAGAACAACCTAACACCAGAGCTGCTGCTGTCCTTCGACCGCTGCTCTGTGTTGAGTCGGTGCTGAGCTGTGGCATCTCGCTGTGGTTCTCCAGCTGCACTGCAGCAGAGAGGAAACAGCTCCAACGGGTTGGAGATTTACTCCACCCGCTGCCTCAGGAGAGCCCGCAGCATCATCAGGGATTATGGTTCTGTTCGTGTTGCACATCGATGCCATCCACAGGAAGGAAGCCATTACTGAAACTTTCTACGCCGCCATATTTGGATACGATGAGGTCAGAAAAAGCAGGAGTTTCTTTTTGTGATGAGAAAACCTGAGATCAGACCCAGATCGGTGGAGCCTGGGTTCAGACGGAGGTCCTGATGACTGAAGCGTGTGTTTCTCCAGGGAATCTTCTCTGAATACGGCGTCCTGGCTGCTGCTCTTTGGAGGAACCTTTTCAACCGTCAGTGTCAAGTCCCCCAGCAGCTGGAGCTCATGGTGGAATATGTTCACAAGCAGGTGGTTAGTTGCTGCTGAGCAGCTTTCAGTGTTTCCTCCTGAACTTCCTGCTGCTGACGTTCAGCCTCTGCTATGTTTGACTCGGACGCTTCGGTAACAACCTGATAACTTTGTAGCAGAAATCTAAAGCAGACATTTACATCCACAGCTTTTTTCTCACTGTGTTTAAAAACAGATGAAACTATTTTTTTATCAGGTAAAATTAGAAGAGATAAGAAGATATTAATGAGCACAAATGACACATTTAAAAATAAATTTAATGAAGTCCCCCACCATATGTTACATTAAATATTGTTGTAAATTCTGATTTAAAAAACACAGATGGATCATTTTGGTTAAAACTTCAATAGAATAGACAATAGTTTTTCTATAACCACGAATTTAAATCAGTTTGTTTATATAGTGCAAATTTATGACACTTGTTGTCTCAAGGAAATTTACAAGAAAATCAATTCAGTTAATAATTAACTTTCTAAAACTGAACAAAATGCTCCAAGACATAAAAACCAAAACCTTTAACTCTGACTTGTAAAAATGTAATTAAAAACCTGTATTACAGTTTTCTGGTTGAAAACATTTAGTCTCAATCTGATCAATAACTTTTCATTTTGGACTTTTTCTTCTTTTGTTCTACTGTATTTTTAATTTATTATTAGTGTCGAATAATGGAAACATCTTGTCAGTGAAGGTGTGTGTGAAGGTGTGTATGTGTGTGTTAGTATCCAGATCAGAGAACGACAGCTTTCCTCTGTCCCAGTCCAGATTCACTCTGATCCTCTGGAGATTCTTCTGGACTGAGAGAAATGTGGGAGGAGCTGATGGAGACCCTGCTGAGTATTTACCTTCATAGAACTGTAATAACAACCATCCAGACTCTATGTCTCCCTTCCTCTGAACAGACTCTTCTATCACACCAAGTGTCCACCATTCACTGTCTCCAACATCAACATCCCAGCTGTGGTTCCCTGAGTTAAAACCTTCAGAACTCAGAACAGAACACCAGAGATCAAATCTCTCTGGATTATTAAGAAGCTGCTGTTTCTCTCCTAAAGTCAAACTGGTCAGATCTTCAGACAGGAGGAGTTCTGGACCAGCAGTGTTTGGGTCGAGGATGAGTTGAGTGTAGGACACCATGTTGTTCATGTTGCTCCAGATGTTGAAGGCCAGGTTGCCCAGATGTTTGGCCTGGTCTATCAGAGCTCCTGAGGGCAGCTGTGGATCCTCCAGCAGGGGGCAGCGCTGGACTCTTTCCACTGCAGCCTTGTAGTTGTGCAGGAATGAGACATCTTCAGCTCTCAGCTCCTCCTCTGTGTTA
>JAVLVB010000468.1:623767-636219 GCA_032876305.1 Orestias chungarensis
TGATGAAGCTTCTTAAACTGCTCCTTAATCTGCCTCTCTGTGTGTCGGGCCTGGACCTTCATGTGTTCTGCTGTCTGATCAAACTCCTCTAGAACTTTCTTCCTGAGCTCCAGGTTCTTCTTTAAAGGTTCCAGAGATGTTTTCAGATTCTCTCTCTGATCCTCAGCAGCTTCATCGATGGGTCTGAATCTGTGGTTGGAGTGTTTTTTGGAATCTCTGCAGACGAGACAAACTGGCTGCTGATGGTCCAGACAGAAGAGTTTGAGTTTTTCTGAGTGCAGACTGCAGAGATCCTCTGAAGCTCTCTGATCTCTCTGCTGTAAGAAGCTCTCACACAGGTTCTTTAGAACCAGGTTACAGGGTGGATCATTGGTGAAACATATTGTCCTACAAACTGGACACTCTCTTGTTGGTTTCTCTCTCCACCAGGTCTTCAGACACTCCTTACAGAAGCTGTGGCTGCATGACAGAACAACCGGATCCTTAAAGACGTCCTGACAGACCGGACAGCAGAGATCCTCTGATCTGGAAGCCATTTAGTCTCTGAGTGAAGCTGGAAACACAGAAGCTCCAGTCAGTCCTGGCTCCCTGCCTCCTCTACTAACTTCCCTCAAAGTGACTCTGAGGTGTTCTTGGTCCAACTCACCTTCAGTGTGTGGAGTGTGAGTAACTTGAAGCAGAAATGTTGGAGGTTTCCTCTTTTCTCTCCTGGAGCTGGAATCACTCAGAGGAAGCTGCTAGTTTGGTCTGAAGGTGAATCTGATCGTTTAACTGCAGGAACCGACGATCAAAACCTGTTTCCTACTTTAGTTCTGGTAAATCGGATGGTGGGCGGAGCTTAAACCTGTTGGATGAACTTAAACTGAGGCGTGTTTTGTTTTAACATCCAGAATTGAACCTCTGAGCTGAAACAAAACTCACTGATTATCATGTTTTATTGTTTCTCTGCTCGGATCAGAACAGAAACAGAAATAAAGACGGTGGAATAAACTGTCCTCAGTTCTGCTTCAGATTAATTCTGACTGAAATCTTTCAACAAAAACAAACTGATTCCTGCTATAGTTCAGGTGTATAAATTGGTGGGTGGCGCTTAAACCTGTTCTTCAAGATTCCAGTACTCCAAAACATCCAGATCAGTTAAGAGTTGGGCAGGTTTTACATTTTCACTTGTGCAGATTGTTCTCACGTCAAAAATATTTTCACTTCTCCTTTTAAGTAGAGAATGATTATCACCAACTTTTTCTGTTGAACCAGAAGTTGGAGCAAGGCTAATTTATTTGTATAGAGCATTTCAGGTACAAGAGAACTCCAAGTTCTTTACATACAGATTAAAAAGTTAATTTTTAAGAGTGTCAATTTAAGAACAGAGATGACCGTTTAAAAGCAATTTCTAAGCAATATGTTTAGATCCTATTTGTGGTTAAATTACTTTTAAGGTTTAAGTTCTTAGAGTTTTGTCTAGTCAGTCCTAAACCTTCTTATTCCTCAAATTCACTTTGAGGTACTTTAAATAAGAACCGCTTTGCTAAGTAGTTAAATAAAAACTACAGATAACTCTGGTAAAAACTACAGTTTTTAATCTGGAATGAAACATTTTTAGAGTCGAGGTCTGTCTCTGTTCTCCTGGAAGTTGTTCTAGATTTTCTGATTGTAACTCTTAAACCATCCTCACCTTGTTTGGTTCTGGTTCTGAGAACCATCAGGAGAACCTATGCTTCTTAGAGTCAGGACGGTTCACACGGCTTTACATTCAGAGATTAAAACAAGTAGAACTGATTTAAAGTTTATCTTCTGGGAGACAGGAAGCAGAGACCTGAACTCTGGACTACTATGGTCGTATTTCCTGGTTCTGGTGAGATCTGGAGCAATATGGATGTTCTGTCATTCAACCCAGCGTAGGCCCAAGTCTCCATGGGCCCCCAAGCAGTATTGGATTTTGGGGCCCTCAATGTCAGTCAATATCACTTGTTAATCATTCACACACCTACAATAAATTTAAAGCAGCTGCAGCAGTGTTGATTAAGTTCTATTGACAGCCTGACATGTCTTTACACACGTATGTGTTATATGTTGACATTATGCCATTGCTTTATCTCCAAAGGTAAAATAACCAGAAACATAAGTAATACCATTGCAATAATAATATGAATAATATCAAATTATGAAAGATAAATCATGTCCAGGTTCCCACATATGGTTTTTTATCTTAAAGGGTAACACATCTAGCTACAAGAGTGGCCTGGGTTTAATTTACAGAACATTCCAACATTTTGGTTTTAAAAGGTTCAACAGTTATGTGCAACAATATGTTGTAGAGCAACAACAAAAACAAAAACATGCTACAAGTAACACTTAGATATATAAAAGCAACAAAAAACTCGGTCTAACGCTGCAGGATGCTACGGAAATTGTAACAGCGCAGAGGAAATAAAGCTGCAACCAGCGCATTCCTGATGAAACCCAAAACGGTGAGGGTGCGTAAAGGTTGGCAGACAGAAAAGGTAAACCCACGGGAAATTTAGATGTTAGTTTTTCACTAAGACAAGGGTCTAAAATCCTACTCCATAAGGTGCAAACTCTTTTGAGTGTCTTCAGGTTAGTTTTTTTTTTATTAGACAGATTTACATTCCAGCCTTTGCAACACTTTCTAAAAAAAAAAAAAAAAACATACTTTTTCCCACCAACAGATCTATTCAGTCAAGGCATGGGCCGGCTGGAGCTAACAACAACGTTTCCTAAAAGCTTTGAGAGTTTGAACACAAAACTTTATTAACCGTCTTAAAAACCACTGATGATGTTTGAGTCTTTAAGATTCTGTTCCTGTTCAGGTCTGAAAGAACCGAGGAAATAAGCAGACCGTTTAAACACAGAGGGATCAGAGAGGAAACACACTAGCTAGTCTAAAGTACTTTATAAATACAGAGCACCATTCAGTAGAAATATAAACAGAGAGAGTTTGCATACAGAAGCAGCTCTCAGACCTGACAGGACAATGGTAACACCAGCAGAACTGCATGAGTCTGACTCCTAATCCTGACAGTTTCTGCTGCTTAACTGAACCTCCACTAACTTCATCATTTAAGGAAAACTGGAGCAAGAAGGATAAACTACAGCAGCTGAGGTTTAAAGTCTGATCTGAGGAGAAGCAGGAAGTGTTTCAAGGTTTCAGAAAGGACAGCTCTTCATCTCACAGCCCAGCATCGTTGTACGTGGGACTGACCACCTTCAGGATGCTCTGTGCATTCTCCTCCACCAGAGGGCGCCACTTCATCTCTCCTGTGAGCAGCAGGTCCTCCCCGTCCAGAGCGTCAATGAACTGCATCTGTGGAGATCAGGAGGAACATTTACCCTCAGAGGAACAAGAACTTCTACATCTTCATTTAGTCCAGGTGGAAGTTAAACATCATCTGTGAGGAATGAACCAAACTTTAAATTAATGTTATATTCCTTCAGAGTCCCACCAGAGTGTTAAGGTTGAGGTCTGGACTTGGACTAGGCCAATGCAACACCTTGATTTTCCTCTGACGTAATCGTGTTGAATCTCTTTAGTAATAGAAATGTGTCTGATGTACAAGAGTCTCAGCTTTGATTTTATCTGTTATAAAATGCTTTTTGGATGTTTGTTTAGACGCAACGTTGCATTGGTGCCTTTATTTTATTTTAATTTTATTTTTTTAATTTTATTTGGTTGAATGACTGATCACCAGTTAGATTTATCAAAACTTTTAAGTTCAGCAGTTTGAAATTTAGGACTAAATTGCTCCAAAAATAATAAACTTAAAAATCTCAGGATAGTTTTGGGCTCAGATCTAAACTTTGGCAACAACATTAAATCAATACCTGCCGCTTTTTACTGGCAAAATCGCTAGAATCAAATAAATATAATCTAAACCAGACTACAGATTAATCCATTTTTTGTCTCCAGCAGGTTAGACTGTTGTAATGACCAGATCACTGGAATACAGAACATCCAGAATGTTCCAGATCTCACCAGAACCAGGAAATACGACCATATTAGTCCAGAGTTCAGGTCTCTTCTTCCTGTCTCCCAGAGATTAGACTTTAAATCAGTTCTTCTTGTTTGAATATGAGAATATTAGACCTGTATGATACAGTCAGACTCTGAGAAGCTCAGGTTCTCCTGATGGTTCTCAGAACCAGAACCAAACCAGGAGAGGATATTTTCATAGTTACTCTCAGAAAATCTAGAACAACTTCCTGAAGAACAGAGACAGAGGTTCTCATATAAAGTAACTCAAAGGGATTCTGAGAAATAAGAAGGTTTACGACTGACTAGAGAATATTTTTACACTGGAAAAAGGATCAGAAAACTTACTGATGATAAGTCTGCTTTTAAACCGTCATCTGTTCTGTTTTTTTGTCATCTCTGTTCTTAATTTTAAACTCTTTACACAAAGAACTTGGACCTGAGATGTTCTATAATAGACCCCGACCGATATATCAGCGTGCCGATATTGGCGTCTGGTCCATTAATCGGCATCGGCCAAAATGTGCAGATAATGGCAGATAATATTTATTTATTATTTTTGCCACTGTCACATTGCGATCAATGACTCGAGCAGAGGTGGAATTGCGGAAATAAATAATTTATTGAGGGGAAGGATAATGAACAGAACAAGAACCGGAACAAAGGCAAAGCGGAAACGGAACAACGCGGAACGTAAACAAAACAGAGAACTGAAGCGAGACGCGGGGACTACAATTGTGAATAAATGAAAAAATCGAAATAAAAAAACCAGCATAACAACACGGGAAGGGGAAATAAACTATTAGACGACAAAACAACAATATGATAGTAATAATAATAATCACAAGGGAGGAAATAAACTGAGACAGGGAACTGGGGAGAAAAGGATGGGGAAGGTAGCACGGGAAACCGGAGACTACAAGAAAACAAAAACCAAAGTAAATTCCAGGACGGGACCAGGGGAGAACAATGATGGATAAGAGCCAGGACAGAGAATTCAGCGAGCAAGAGGCGAAAAGGCTTACGGGGAGCCGTGGAGGAAAAAGCTAGAGATGACGCAGAGAGACGAGGAGGGAAATCAGCAGACGATCCAGCGGTGAGTGAATGAATGAATGCAGCTTAAGTATAGAGGAACCGGGGTTGGATTGGTGGAGAAGATGATTAGATAATTTAGAACAGATGTGAATGATGATAGAAAACAGATGAGGGAAACACACACACATGAACACACACAGGGAGAAAAAGAGAGCAGAGAGCGAAGGAACAAACTACGTAGAGAACACTAACAAAACTTAACCAAACTAGAAAACAACGCAAACAAAACAGTAACTAAATATAAATAATAACAATGACTAAATAATAGCGAACTGAACCAAACAAAACATGGATCATGACAGCCACAGCACAGTGATTCTGTTCTCTCACTTACTGAGCAGCATCTCTGAGTCCATGCCCCCCCCCCCCCTCTCACAGAGAGCAGAACCCAGGACAGTTTATTCTACCGTCTTTATTTCTGGTTCTGTTCTGATCTGAGAAGAGAAACAATAAAACCTGTTAATCAGTGACTTTTATATCAGCTCAGAGGTTCAATTCTGGACTTTGGAACGAAACACGCCTCAGTTGGACCTGAACTAAAGTAGGAAACAGGTTTTGATCGTCGGTTCCTGCAGTTAAACGATCAGATTCTCCTTCAGACCAAACTAGCAGCTTCCTCTGAGTGAGTCCAGCTCCAGGAGAGAAAAGAGGAAACCTACAACATTTCTGCTTCAAGCTGCTCACACTCCACACACTGAAGGTGAGTTGGACCAAGAACACCTCAGAGTCACTTTGAGGGAAGTTAGTAGAGGAGGCAGGGAGCCAGGACTGACTGGAGCTTCTGTGTTTCCAGCTTCACTCAGAGACTAAATGGCTTCCAGATCAGAGGATCTCTGCTGTCCGGTCTGTCAGGACGTCTTTAAGGATCCGGTTCTTCTGTCATGCAGCCACAGCTTCTGTAAGGAGTGTCTGAATAACTGGTGGAGAGAGAAACCAACAAGAGAGTGTCCAGTTTGTAGGACAATATGTTTCACCAATGATCCACCCTGTAACCTGGTTCTGAAGAACCTGTGTGAGACCTTCTTACAGCAGAGAGATCAGAGACCTTCAGAGGATCTCTGCAGTCTGCACTCTGAGAAACTAAAGCTCTTCTGTCTGGACCATCAGCAGCCAGTTTGTCTCGTCTGCAGAGATTCCAAAAAACACACCAACCACAGATTCAGACCAATCTATGAAGCTGCTGAGGATCAGAGAGAGAATCTGAAAACATCTCTGGAACCTTTAAAGAAGAACCTGGAGCTCAGGAAGAAAGTTCTAGAGGAGTTTGATCAGACAGCAGAACACATGAAGGTCCAGGCCCGACAAACAGAGAGGCAGATTAAGGAGCAGTTTAAGAAGCTTCATCAGTTTCTAGCAGAGGAAGAGGAGGCCAGGCTGGCTGCACTGAGGGAGGAAGAGGAGCAGAAGAGTGGGATGCTGAAGGAGAAGATGGAGGCTCTGAGCAGAGAGATAGCAGCTCTTTCAGACACAATCAGAAACACAGAGGAGGAGCTGAGAGCTGAAGACGTCTCATTCCTGCACAACTACAAGGTTGCAGTGGAAAGAGTTCAGCGCTGCCCCCTGCTGGAGGATCCACAGCTGCCCTCAGGAGCTCTGATAGACCAGGCCAAACATCTGGGCAACCTGGCCTTCAACATCTGGAGCAACATGAACAACATGGTGTCCTACACTCTCATGTTTGACCCAAACACTGCTGGTTCAAGACTCCTCCTGTCTGAAGATCTGACCAGTTTGACTTTAGGAGAGAAACAGCAGCTTCCTGATAATCCAGAGAGATTTGATTTCTGGTGGTCTGTTCTGAGTTCTGAGGGTTTTAACTCAGGGAACCACAAATGGGATGTTGATGTTGGAGACAGTAAATGGTGGAGACTTGGTGTTTTAGCAGAATCTGTTCATAGAAAGGGAAGCATAAAGTCTGGATTGTTGTTCATAATGTTCTATGAAGGTAAATACTCAGCAAGGTCTCCAGCAGCTCCTTCCAAATTTCTTTCAGTCCCGAAGAATCTCCAGAGGATCAGAGTGAATCTGGACTGGGACAGAGGAAAGCTGTCGTTCTCTGATCTGGATACTAACACACACATACACACCTTCACACACACCTTCACTGACAAGATGTTTCCATACTTCACCACTGATGACAAAGTAAAAATCCTCCCAATGAAGATCTCAGTGATCAAACAGCAGCTCTGATTTTCTCATCATGAAGAACAAAGAATACACTTTGCACTCACAGCTTTTTGATTCATATTCTCAGACTCACAAATATTTTAGCAGAATTTTGGGTACAAGATCTTTATTGACATATAAATACGAATGTTAGAGTTTTGCATTCACCTTTTGGACAGCGATCTTACTCAATAAATTTGCACTGTATAAATAAACTGATTCAAATTCTTGATTATAGAAAAACTATTGTTTATTCTATGGAAGTTATAACGGAAATGTACCCATCTGTGTTTTTTAAACCAGAATTTAGAACAATATTTAATGTAACGTGATGGGGGACTTCATTAAATTTATTTTTAAGTGTGTCATTTGTGCTCATGAACGTCAGCAGCAGGAAGTTCAGGAGGAAACACTGAAAGCTGCTGAGCAGCAACCAACTCACCTGTTTCCGAACAAATTCCACCATGAGCTCCAGCTGCTGGGGGTCATCACACTGACGGTTGAACAGGTTCCTCCAAAGAGCAGCAGCCAGGACGCCGTCATCAGAGAGGGTTCCCTGGAGAAACACACGCTTCAGTCATCAGGACATCCGTCTGAACCCAGGCTCCACAGATCTGGGTCTGATCTCAGATTTTCTCATCACAAAAACAAACTCCTGCTTTTTCTGACCTCATCGTAATCAAATATGGCGGCGTAGAAAGTTTCAGTCATGGCTTTCATGGCTTCCTTCCTGTGGATGGCATCGATCTGCAACACAAACAGAACCAAAGTCAGGTTCTGGCAGAACCACAGCAGAACACAGAGCTGGACTCGTTTAAACTGAGATCATCAGGTTTCTGTTGTGAATGCAGGTCATTCTGACCTGATGATGGCGCTGCTGAGAAAACTACTGATATTGAGTTGGTGATTTAAAAAAAGAAACCTTTGAGATTCACAGATCAGTATTTTTAGTTTTCTGTCTTTAACTTTGACATTTACAGCCAGATGTAGATCAGATCACTGACTGTTCACATCTGAAAAATAATTTAATCTCTGAGCAGCACATGTAAACGAAACATCTAAGGCGACTTTTATGACCCAGTAACCCCCCAGAAAAGTGGGGCTGATGTTTGACTGACTTTGACGTGTCAAGGAAGCGAATCAACACCAAGTCCTCTAACTGAAGCCTCCCCTTTGAAACGCTTGTCATGAATGTTAAAGTAGTTTCTTTTCCTAAATTCATCCGCATTGATTCTTGTTGCGACTACTGATGCCAACAGGTGTGATAGATTAACTGGTGGCGACAGCTGGAAACAGCTGGAAGATCCAGATGTTACTAAAGTGTTGGAGGCTGCATTGATGCCTGAGTAAAAATGCTGGCAATGCAACTAAACTCTTTGTAAAACATTGTCATAAATTTAAAATTAGGAATTAATTTCTATTCTCTGACATGAAAATCATTGAAAATCATTTGAAAGAAATCATGTCAACAGAGAAGCGTCGACATGAGCGAAACCAGATCAGATTGTGACACTGTGTTCTGATGAAATAATAAAAATAAAGTGGATCTTCTATGCTTTTTGTGACCAATTTATCAGAAAATAACATCAACACCATAGCCTTAATATCACAGAAAAGCTAGTAATTTTACTGGCTCACTGAACACTGTAAAACAATGAAACAAACACATCATTCAGAAAAGATCCATCAGATCTGTTTACTTCAGATCACAAATATAAAACTATATTGTTCACTAAGTACCGGTAGAGAAAGCTGATTTTCAACAACACCTAACCCTAACCCTAACGAGAACATTGTTTTGTTGACATTGAACCATTTCTGCTCTGTTTATAGCACAACTTTACTCAAAACATGCTGAGTTTGTTTGCAGCAGGTAAAATTAATCAATATCACACCTGTTGATGTTTTGGTTTTGTTTCTATCTCCAAAAACAAAGCAATAATACGACACAAGAAAACAGACGATTATGGTTATATAAAGTTATAAAGTTAGCAGCCAGTTGTGTTGACAGTAGTGAAAGTAGTTAGTGGTGATATCCCGATGGACAAGTCCAAAAAAAGAGAAAATACAAATAAATAAAACATTTTTCCTAAAAGTTGCCTACAGGTTCTGAATCCTGCCTCAGTTTATTTCTTTATATTCTCCTCTGGGGAATATTTTTTTATTTACCGGGGTGAGTAAAAAACATGGCTAGTATTTAGATTGGATCATCTGGTGACAGTCAAACTGGGTCCTCAGCACAGATGCTGGACGAGATGAAGTGTCTTCTTCTTATTATTATTCTTCTCAACTCAACTCGATGCTGTGTCTCTGTGGAAGTGCAACGTCAAGGCTAGGCTGAAGTTGGACTTTTGCTTCCACAGAGCCACTGTGAATTTGAAGGGTTTTTTACAACTGTGGGGTTTTAAGAGTGTTTTGTGCACCTTTTCTGGTCAGGAGGAACTGAAATATAACAAGATGTTACTGTAAATATTTATTGTGTTTTTTAGTATCCTTGACCTGCTTATGTAATGTTTTTATTGTTCGTTGAATTTTTGTAAAATAAATGTTTTGTCAAAAATAAAAATAAATCTTCTTCCTGAGGTTTATTGGCGGTTGGAAACAAACTGCTAGTAGCACTACCGCCACTTACTGGTATGGAGTGAAGTTCCTGATGGCTTATAACTACATCCTACCTATACATATAACTATATATATATATATATATATATATATATATATATATATATATATATATATATATATATATATATATATATATATACATCAAGAATCAAGAATCAGTTTATTTATATAGCGCCAATTTACAACAGGTGTCGTCTCAAGGCACTTTACAGAAAATCAATCAAAATCAAAGATACATTCTAACAAATCAATTTGAAAAAGTTTCCAATCTAGAGAACCCCAGCAGATTGCATCGAGTCATTGACTTGCAGCATTCACTCCTCTGGAATCAGCAGGCAGAAACAATGGCATGTGTTGTCGTTGACTTTATGGCAATCCCTCATACTGAGCATGCATGTAGCGACAGTGGAGAGGAAAAACGCTCAGTCGCCACGACCGACTGGTGGTTTGAAAAGACAGAAAGCTAAATTAGAAGCACAGGATACTGAAATAAAAGAGTTTATAGCAGCAGTTGTAGAACGTCACTGGAAGCATCTCAGCCAATGTTCTCATCCAAGAAGCTGTCTCAGCTAACAGAACCAGACCAGGTGTGGTTACTATGGAGAGAAGAACACTAAGAGAAAACAAAAGGTTAACAAGGTTGAAATAACGGTAACTAAGTAAATTGGACAAAGGAAGAAAGTAGCAGAGAGAGAAGTGGTCAGATTGTCCTCCAGCAGTCTAAGCCTATAGCAGCATAACTATAGAAAAACTTAAATAACTTAACCCTATAGAGTGAGACATGAAGAAGGTAGAGCAAAGGAGAACCGTCTGTCAAGACTGAGTTCCTCCCACAACCATATTAGGCTGTCTTCTCTACCTCTTCCTAACTATAAACTTTATCAAACAGGAAGGTTTTAAGCCTAGATTTGAAACTAGACAGGGGTGTCTGCCTCACGGACTAAAGCTGGAAGCTGGTTCCACAGGAGAGGAGCCTGATAACTGAAAGATCTGCCTCCCATTGTGCTTTTAGAGATTCTAGGAACAACCAGTAAACCTGCAGTCTGAGAGCAAAGTGCTCTGTTAGGGACATAAGGAGTAATCAGATCTCTGATATACGATGGAGCTTGATTAGTGAGGGCTTTATATGTCAAAAGAAGAATCTTAAAATCTATTCTAAGTTTGAAAGGGAGCCAATGAAGGGAAGCTAAAATTGGGGATATATGATCTCTCTTTTTAAGTTTCATCAGAACTCTTGCTGCAGCATTTTGGACCAACTGTAGACTTTTAATTGCATTTTGTGAACTTCCTGCTAATAAAGAGTTACAATAGTCCAGCCTTGAAGTAACAAATGCATGGACTAGCTTTTCAGCATCTATCCTAGGGAGAATATTTCTAATTTTTGCTATATTACTAAAATGAAAGAGGGAAATCTTACAGACCTGTTTTATATGAGACTTGAAAGACATTTCCTGATCAAAAATAACACCAAGGTTCTTTACATTGTCACCAGACGCCAACCTGATTCTATCCAGGTCAAGTGGCTGACTAAGCAATTTCTTTTTTAGGAGTTCTGGTCCAAAGATAACAACTTCTGTCTTTTCAGAGTTCAAGAGCAGAAAGTTTAATGTCAACCACATTTTTATGTCATCTAGACATACCTGTAATCTACCAAACTGACTGGATTCATCGGGATTTATAGATAAATACAGTTGTGTATCATCAGCATAACAGTGGAAATTAACACCATGCTGTCTGACTATTTTACCAATAGGGAGCATGTATATAGTAAATAGAATTAGGCCAAGTACAGAACCCTGGGGTACTCCACAATTAACCTTACAATGCGGAGAAGATTTGTCATTTAAATGAACAAACTGGGATCTATCAGACAAATACGATTTAAACCAGCCTAGTGCTGTTCCCTTGATCCCCACAGTGTGTTCGAGCCTCTCAATGAGGATATTGTGATTGACTGTGTCAAAAGCAGCACTGAGATCTAAAATAATTTTATCAATAAAGAATTCCATAAAGTCATTACTGCTAAGAGTTGGAGGAATGGGTGATATAACAGAGTTTTCATTTCTCGTAAGTTTAGCAACTGTATTAAAAAGAAACCTAGGATTGTTCTTATTGTCCTCTATTAGTAAAGTAAAATATGCAGATCTAGCTTGGCGCAGGGTCCTTTTATACAGAAGCTCGCTGTTTTTCCAGGATAAATAAGACTCCTCTAAAAGCGAAAACCGCCATTTCTTCTCCAATTTCCTGGTTTTTCCCTTCAAGGTACGAAGTTCTGAATTAAACCAGGGGGCCAACCTCCTATGAGTAATCACTTTCGTTTTTATGGGGGCTACGTTGTCTAATGTTGTACGCAATGAGGACGTAATACTATGAACAACAGCATCAATCTTTGTAGGGCATAAAATTAATTTGTTGCCCTCCACTGCGTTTCTCTGAAATACTGAACAAATTAGAGGTGGAATAGATTCTTTGAAGGCTGTAACAGCGTTTTCCGATAGACACCCACTATAAAAACATTTTCTTTCAGATTTTAAGTACTCTGTGAAAAAGGGCTCTCTATATATATATATATATATAT
>JAVLVB010000468.1:636319-653361 GCA_032876305.1 Orestias chungarensis
TGTTTGTGTTGCAGATCGATGCCATCCACAGGAAGGAAGCCATGAAAGCCATGACTGAAACTTTCTACGCCGCCATATTTGGATACGATGAGGTCAGAAAAAGCAGGAGTTTGTTTTTGTGATGAGAAAATCTGAGATCAGACCCAGATCTGTGGAGCCTGGGTTCAGACGGAGGTCCTGATGACTGAAGCGTGTGTTTATCCAGGGAACCCTCTCTGATGACGGCGTCCTGGCTGCTGCTCTGTGGAGAAACCTGTTCAACCGTCAGTGTGATGACCCCCAGCAGCTGGAGCTCATGGTGGAATATGTTCGCAAACAGGTGGGTTAGTTGCTGCTGAGCAGCTTTCAGTGTTTCCTCCTGAACTTCCTGCTGCTGACGTTCAGCCTCTGCTCTGGATGACTCAGACGCTTCGGTAACAACCTGATAACTTTGTAGCAGAAATCTAAGGCAGACATCTACAGCTTTTTTTCTCACTGTTTAAAAACAGATGAAACTATTTTTCTATCAGGTAAAATTAGATGACATAAGATATTAATGAGCACAAATGACACATTTAAAAATACATTTAATGAAGTCCCCTATCACATGTTACATTAAATATTGTTCTAAATTCTGGTAAAAAGAAAAAAGGATGGTTTATTTTGGTTATGACTTCCATAGAAGAAACAATAGTTTTTCTATAATTATATCAAGAATTTGAATCAGTTTATTTATATAGTGCAAATTTATTGAGTAAGGTCGCTGTCCAAAAGGTGTATGCAAAACTCTAACATTCGTATTTATATGTTAATAAAGATCTTGTACCCAAAATTCTTTTGAAATATTTGTGAGTCTGAGAGTATGAATCAAAAAGCTGTAAGTGCAAAGTCTTAAGAAAATGACTCTAATTTTTACAACTATGTGGTCTTCCTTTCTCTGTGGACACAAATTCAAGTTTGTGGGTACGAGTAAAAAATTTACGATGATGTCACAGGGTGGAGTAATCGATCCGCGATAACATCTAACACAACCCGCTCCGGGTGGAGCAAACACTTGTTTATATAGAGATACAGAGGGTACGGAAAGTACTCAGACCCTTTGTTGTGACACTCATATTTAACTCACATGCTGTCCAATTCCTTCTGATCCTCCTTGAGATGGTTCTACTCCTTCATTGGAGTCCAGCTGTGTTTAGTTAAACTGATTGGACTTGATTTGGAAAGGCACACAACCGGCCTATATAAGACCTCACAGATCACAGTGCATGTCAGAGCAAATGAGAATCATGAGGTCAATGGAACTGCCCAAGGAGCTCAGAGACAGAATTGTGGCAAGTCACAGATCTGGCCAAGGTTACAAAGGAGTTTCTGAAGCACTCAAGGTTCCCAAGGGCACAGCGGCCTCCATAATCCTTAAATTGAAGAAGTTATGGATGACCAGAAGTCTCCCTAGACCAGCCAAACTGAGCAATCGTGGGAGAACAGCCTTGGTGAGAGAGATAAAGAAGAACCCAAAGATCACTGTGGCTGAGCTCCAGAGATGCAGTAGGGAGATGGGAGACAGTTCCACAAAGTCAACTATCACTGCAGCCCTCCACCAGTCTGGGCTTTATGGCAGAGTGGCCCGAAGGAAACCTCTCCTCAGTGCACAGATTTGCCAAAAAACACATGACGGACTCCCAGACTATGATAAATAAGATTCTCTGGTCTGATGAGACGAAGATTGAACTTTTTGCCGTTAATTCTAAGCGGTATGTGTGGAGAAAACCAGGCACTGCTCATCACCTGCCGAAATACAATCCCTACGTGAAACATGGTGGTGGTAGCATCATGCTATGGGGGTGTTTTTTAGCTGCAGGTACAGGACGACTGGTTTTAATTGAAGGAAAGATGAATGTGGCCAAGTACAGAGATATCCTGGAAGAAAAAAGCTCTTCCAGAGTGCTCTGGACCTCAGACTAAACCGAAGGTTCACCTTCCAACAAGACAATGACCCTAAGCACACAGCTAAATTATCAAAGGAGTCGCTTCGGAACAACTATGTGACTATTCTTGACTGGCCCAGCCAGAGTCCTGACCTAAACCCAATTGAACATCTTTGGAGAGACCCGAAAATGGCTGTCCACTAACATTCACCATCCAGCCTGACGGAACTAGAGAGGATCTGCAAGGAAGAATGGCCGAGGATCCCCAGATCCAGGTGTCCCAAGAAGACTCATGGCTGTACTAGCTCAGAAGGGTGCTTCTACTCAATACTGAGCAAAGGGTCTGAATACTTATGACCATGTGATATTTTAGATTTAAATTGTTTATAAATTTGCAAAAATATCTACATGTCAGTTTTTTCATGTCAATATTGGGTGCTGAGTGAATATTAATGAGAAAATAAATGATCTTTTTTGGTTATACCAAATGGCTGCAACAAAACAAAGAGTGACTAATTTAAAGGGGTCTGAATACTTTCTGTGCCCACTGTATACATTGATCTTACCTGTGATGCTTCACCTGAGGTTGTTGCTCTGCCCGGTCCACTGTCTTCTGCCATCTTTAAATTTGGAGCGGCTGTGTTTGATGAGATTAAAATTAACATTATTAAAGAGATTCAATATGATCCTGTCAGAGGAAAATCAAGGCGTTGCATCGGCCTAGTCCAAGTCTAGACCTAAACCTTAACACTGTGGTGGGACTCTGAAGGAATATAACATTCATTTAAAGTTTGGTTCTGTGGAAGATTGGAAGTTACTGACTTGGAAGGAACACATCAGTCATTTTTCTTCAGGTTTTTAAAGCGTTTTATCAGAGCTTGTAGTTAACTGCTAATCAGATGTTTGGATGTAAACAACATCTCCACAAAGTTCAGTCCTTCAGTTCATTCCTCACAAATGATGTTTAACTTTCACCTGGACTGAATGAAGATGTAGAAGTTCTTGTTCCTCTGAGGGTAAATGTTCCTCCTGATCTCCACAGATGCAGTTCATCGACGCTCTGGACGGGGAGGACCTGCTGCTCACAGGAGAGGTGAAGTGGCGCCCCCTAGTGGAGGAGAATGCACAGAGCATCCTGAAGGTGGTCAGTCCCACGTACAACGATGCTGGGCTGTGAGATGAAGAGCTGTCCTTTCCGAAAACATGAAACACTTCCTGCTTCTCCTCAGATTAGACTTTAAACCTCAGCTGCTGTAGTTTATCCTTCTTGCTCCAGTTTTCCTTAAATGATGAAGTTAGTGGAGGTTCAGTAAAGCAGCAGAAACTGTCGGGATTAGGAGTCAGACTCATGCAGGTCTGCTGGTGTTACCATCGTCCTGTCAGGTCTGGGAGCTGCTTCTGTATGCAAACTCTCTCTGTTTATATTTCTACTGAATGGTGCTCTGTATTTATAAAGTACTTTAGACTAGCTAGTGTGTTTCCTCTCTGATCCCTCTGTGTTTAAACGGTCTGCTTATTTCTTCGGTTCTATCAGACCTGAACAGAAACTCAAAGACTCAAACATCATCTGTGGTTTTTAAGATGGTCAATAAAGTTTTCTGTTTAAACTATCTGAGCTGTGGCTTCTTTTCTGCTCGTTGTGACTGATTCTGCTGAATATTCAGTGAAGAAGAACTAATCTCCGATTCATTATTGATTTGTTTTCTGGTACTACGGTGGAGTCCTTGTGTTTGGGGGGAGGGGTTGTTGCTTTGGGGACAACAGTCATCCTACAATAGCTAAAATGTAAAAATACTGGAGACCGTCTTTATAAACTCATATAACTGCATATAATACTTTAAACACCTGATATAACTTGAAATGGATAAATACCACCAGTGGAAAGCATCTTAGTGTTACTGCAGAAGTTAACATCTGATCGCATCTTGATTTTAAGGTTACAGCCAATCAGCATTTACTTAAATGATGTTCCTGGATTTGCTGTTAAACAAATATTGCTTCAAGCTATATCAGCTCCACACGCTGCATTTTCATTTAAATATTTTTTTCTTTTTTTCTGCAAATAGAAAAAAATTAGTAGACAAATTTTTCTTGTTTTACAAAAAGAGTATTAAAAACACAGAGACATACAGGAAAAACAACCACTCATACACACACTCACACCTAAGGACAATTCAGAGTGCCTAATACTCCTAATAGTCATGTTTTTTGGACTGTGCAAGGAAGCCGGAGTACCCGGAGAGAACCCAAGACGGAATTGAACCTAGAGCCTTCTTGCTGCATGGCAACAGTGCTACCCACTGCACCACTGTGCAGCCCGTTTATAGGGTTTTACCTATAAACTATTAATAGTATTTTGTAGATAAAAAGTTGAAGTATTTAAATGCACAACGGCTCATTTGGAAGGTTTGAAGGTTTTTCAGAATAAAAGTTGTTTATTCCAGAAAAAAAGTATTTCAGATTTAATAATGTAGTTCTTACTTAATTTTAAAAAGTATTAAACTAGGTGAGTTTCAGTCACATATGTTAGCATTATTAGCATAGTTAGCTGCTCTAATAGCGTTCTCTTTGTTTTTCATGTTACATTACTGAACTTTAATCTCAGCCCATCTAAAGACTAAAGCAGCTTTTCCTGGACCAGAACCTCAAACCTAATTGGATAATACAGTCACTTCCAGTTATTTGCCACACACTAAATTGAGAGGAACATGTTTGAATAGAAGTTACAGTTTCAGGAGATTAGGAATCAGATTAATATTGTTTGTTGGATTATGGACAGGTTTTCTAGCAGACTGGACTGGCAGGAACGTCACAGCGGACCGGGAGCACTGACAGAGGGGACAGAGCAGATGAGTAGAAGCCAGAGGTGAGTATAAAGAGCAGGAGTAGGTCTTACTTTGTGAGCGCTGCGATCCGTCAGGGGGGAGCTGAGTGGACTGAGGAAAACTGACTGGAACGGCGAGGCAGGTTGACCAGAAATGGAGGCTGATGTTATCCAGAGGTATAGGAGCGGGCAGATCGAGCAGAGAATGCAGAGGGAGGACCAGAGATGAACTTGAGACCAGGTGAGATCACGGAGCGTCCTTGAGATGACTTGAACCTTGGTTGAGCACACACATGGAGAAGTTAATTGGAGGTTCTGCATAGAGAAGCAATCTCCTGTCAGCAAACATTTTATTTGGTTCGGCAGTACTTTGGAGTGCGGTCTTGGTGTCCAACCAGATCTTCCAGCATCTCTTGATGTGCTTCTGAACGGAGGTCACCGAGATATCCCTCTTGTCAGTGGGGCACAGTGGTGGCTGATAACCAAGACGGATCTCAAAGGGAAAAAAAAAACAGTTACTGTGGAGACATGAGTATTGTGTGTGTACTCAACCCAGGGGAGATGCTGGTTCCAGTGGGATGGGTTAGATTACCTGAGGCAACGGAGGATGGCTTCTAGCTCTTGGTTGAGAAATTCTGTCTGACCGTTGGACTGTGGATGATAACGAGATGTAAACTGACCTTGGCTCCGATGGTGTTGTTGAATTGTTTCCAGACTTGAGAGATGAACTGTGGGCCTCGGTCAGACAGAACGTCTCTGGGAATTCCGTGAAGGCGAAAGACGTGTTTTACAAGGAGTCTGGCTGTTTTCATTGCGGTAGGAAGTTTTCTGAGGGATAAGAGGGCAGGCCTTTGAAAAACGGTCAACAATGGTGAATATGGTGTTCATACCTTGTGATATGGGTAGTCCAGTGACGAAGTCTATTGCAATTTGAGACCATGGGCACATGGGTATCTCGAGCGGTTGAAGTAATACGGCTGGAGGTGTATTGTTAGATTTGTTTATTGAACATATGGGACAGGCTTTGACATAATCATAGACATCTTGATGAATGCTGGGTCACCAATACCTGCATGAGATGAGGGCCATGGTCCGACTGGAACCAGGATGGCAGGAGAACTTGGAACTATGAAACCAGTAGATGACTTTCGAATGGTACGTAGGTGCTCCTCTGCTGGGCGGGTCGTGGAAGAGGTTCATCCTTAAGGGCATTATTGATAATCCCACCTTTTACGTTCTTGAATCCAGGCCTGTAAGATATTGAGAGGTTAAATCATGAAAAGAAAAGGGACCAACCGTAATGGCGTGGATTCAAGTGTTTAGCGGATTGGATGTACTCAAACTTTTATGGTCTGTCCAAACAACCACCGGATGATTTGCACCCTCCAGCCAGTGATGCCACTCCTCAAGGGCAAGCTTGATGGTGAGTAGCTCCTGGTCCTCCACGTTGTAGTTGCGCTCGGGTAGAGTTAATCGCCGCGAGAAAAAGGCACACGGATGTAAAGTCTCATCGTCTGATGATCTCTGGGAGAGTACAGCAACCGACCCCAATGTTCGATGCATCCACTTCAAAGATAAACTGTTTCTGAGGTTCGGGCTGTATCAAAAAAAGGAGCTCGAGAGAAAGGGTCTTTCAATTTGTTGAATGCTACGTGTTCTTCAGGTCTCAAGATAAACGGTTTCTTGGTAGATGTGAGTGGTGTAGCGGTCTGACTGTAATTTGTGATGAATCGGCTGTAGAAATTAGTGAAGCCCATGAAACGTTGGAGTTGTTTCCTGGACTCCGGGACTGTCCCGTCTTTAACGGTTTGGATCTTAACGGGGTCTCCTTGAATCTGCCCACCTTCAAAGATGAAGCAGAGAAATGCAATGGATGTCTTATGAAATTTGCATTTTTTCGGCTTTGAAATAGAGGCGGTTATTTAGCAGCCGTTGAAGGACTTGGCGGATGTGTTGTTTGTGCTCTGAGAGATGTTTGCAGAAGATATATAAGGTATATCAATACAAAAATGTTCAGGAAGTCGCGGAGTAAGTTGTTAATCAATGCATGAAACACAGAGGGGGCTTTACAAAGACCAAAGGGCATGACATTTGAAGTGATCTAAAGGGGTTTTGAATGCAGTTTTCCATTTGTTTCCCTGGCGGTTTCTGACTAAGTGGTACGCATTACGGAGGTTCAATTGAGTGAAGATGGTTGCTTGGTGTAGGGGTTTAAAGGCGGCAGACATGAGTGGAAGAGGGTACCTGTTTTTTATGGTGATGTTGTTCAATCCTCTGTAGATTTTCAGGATTAGCTCTTTTTAGATTGATCTTTAATCTATTTGGTTTTGGCCGTGGGCAGGACACCGTCTCAATGGGTAGGTAACTGTAGATAAGATGCAGAGGAGTTCTAGACTACGACTCGGCTTCCTGGTCTGGATCCTGGTTTGTCAGTAATTTGGGGAATTCATAAATTCGGCCATATTTCTAGAAAGAAGAGCTGCTCTATCCAAAGTTGGATGGATGTCTTCTCTCTGGAACGGACCAGGTTTTCCCCCAAAAGTTTTCCAATTATGACAGTTTTTTTTTGCAATGTTTTGGAGTTGGAACAACAATTAATGCGGATGAATTTGGGAAAATAAATACTTTAACATTCATGAAAAGCGTATCTAAGGGGAGGCTCCAGTCAGAGGACCTGGTGTTGATTCGCTTCCTTGACACATCCAAGTCAGTCAAACATTAGTCCCACTTTTCTGGGGGGTTACTGGGTCATTAGATGTTTCATTTACGTGCGTTCCTCAGAGATTAAATTAGGTTTCAGATGTGAAGAGTCGGTGATCTGATCTACATCTGGCTGTAAATATCAAAGTCAAAGACAGGAAACTAAAAATACTGATCTGTGACTAATTAAATTTTAAAATATCAAAGGTTTCTTTTTTTAAATCACCAACACAATATTAGTAGTTTTCTCAGCAGCACCAGGAGTCAGGCACAATATGGCTGCACTCATGGACGCAGTGGCTCGTAGCTCTCGCGCAAAACAGTGCTTTTTAGTGTTTTTGGTAGTGATTTCCTTTCTTCTCCGCTCAACCTGCTGTACACTGACCACCTACAGCTGACAGGATCTTTTCCGGGTCGGATTATGATGCGAACAGCCCGTATCGGAAGACTTTACAAACACACACAACATACCGCTGGAGTTAGCCTGGACACCGGGCTCCCCGTGGGCACTCATCCCCTCGGGCAGGAGGAGGAGGCGGCACATTTAGAGGAAGCAAAAGCGTGGATGCCGGGCTGGGGTCCTCGTCCAGCTGCGGAAGCAAACCACACCGAGCGTCGCTGCCCAGCGTTTTCCTCTCCAACGCCAGATCCCTCGCAAACAAGATGGAACAGATGAAGCTCCAACTGGACGTAAATAGGCTCATTCGGGATTGTTTCATCCTGCTGATCACAAAGACCTGGCTTCATTCATCCATCCCAGACTTGTCTATTGAGCTAGCAGGCTGCACAACACACCGGCATGAAAGGAGCCACAACTCCGGTAAGACAAGGGGAGGAGGACTGTGTATCTATTTGAACAACCACTGGTGCACAAACACGTCCACCATCGATAGGCACTGCTCCGCTGACCTGGAGTCCATCACGGTCAGATGTAGGCCTGTTCACCTTCCCCGTGAGTTTACTGTTGTCTTGGTAACTGCTGTGTACATACCACCAGATGCTAACGCTAGCTCTGCCCTTAGCCACCTCCACAACATGCTCAGTCGGCAACAGAACAAACACCCAGAAGCAGTGCATGTGGTCGCGGAGGATTTTAACTATGCTGAATTGAAAGTAGTGCTCCCAAAATTCCACCAGCACATTAAATGTGCCACCAGGGGAGCCAGAACTCTGGACTAGGCCTACTCACACTTTAAGTATGGTTACAGGGCCACCCAGCTGGCCAACCCCGGAGCCTCCGACCACATGTCCCTGCTCCTGATTCTGGGCTACACGCCGCTAAGGAAGCGCTCAAACCCCACAACCCGGTCTGTGACCACTTGGCCCGACTGTGCCTCTCTGCAGCTGCAGGACTGTTTTGAAAGCACAGACTGGGACGTTTTCTGCCATCGGGACCTGGAGGTGTTTACCTCGGCAGTGCTTGGCTACATCCACCACTGTGTCACCACTGTCACAGTGGAGAAGTGCGTCCAGGTGTTTCCTAATCAGAAACCTTGGATTAACAAGGATGTCAAGGCACTGCTGAGGGATAGAAACAGCGCCTTCAGGTCTGGGGACAGGGAGCGTTACGGCTGTGCTCGTGGTGAGCTGAAGAGAGGCATCAGAGGGGCCAAGGCCGAGAACAGGCAGAGGACCGAGGCCAACCTCAGCAGCAACAACAGCAGACAGGTATGGCAGGAATTCCAGCACCTGACTAACTACAGATCCAGCAACACCACTGTGATCCGCACTGGCGGAGGAGCTTAACCACTTTTTTGTCCGCTTCGAGGTTGAACCCCCAGTGGGGCCCACATTCCAGCCTACACCCCTCGACAACCAGACCTTTACTGTGTAGACACAGGAGGTGAGATCAGTCTTGAGGGCAGTGAACCCGCGCAAAGCTGCTGGACCCGACCGGGTGACTGGGAGGGTGCTGAAATTTTCTGGCTGACATTGGTACGTATTGACGTCACTTCGTGTTGTTGCTCCGTGTGTCTGTTAGAGTCTTCTAGCTCCGCACGCTCTCTTATTACTCCAAATTCTTTGTACTGTGACGTTTTTAAACTCACCTTCAAGTTAATCACAAATTTCTGTTGCTTCCCTGAAGCTTTTAGAAACCGTAATTGTTCTAAACTGACCTTTTTTTGTGTCGTGAGCACTCGCTAGCTTAGTTAGCTTAGCTTCTAGCGGTACTATGGCTTCTCCCTCTGCTTCTCCTCTTTCCTGCTCTGTGTGTCAGATGTTTAGTTATTCCTCTGCCTCCTTTAGAGATAATGGTATGTGCATTAAATGTAGCATTTTTTTAGCTTTGGAGGCGAGGGTGTGTGAATTGGAAGCTCGGCTCCATGCTATTGAAACACCCGCAGATAGCAGAGGCCCAATAGCTAGCGTGGAGCCAACAAGAACAGGTTGCCCTAGTGATCCTCCATCAGTTCCCATGCAGCTGGGAAATCAGCCCGTCTCACCACCAACCTGTTAACGTTTCAAACCGATTTTCCCCACTCAGCGATACACCCGCTGAGAAACAGACTCTGGTAATTGGCAGCTCCATAGTCAGAAACGTTGCTTTAGAGAAACCAGCAACCATAGTCAAATGTTTGCCAGGGGCCAGAACAGGCGACATAAAATCATACCTCACACTGCTGGCTAAGGATAATCGTAAATACAGTAAGATTGTTATTCACGCTGGCGGTAATGACACCCGGTTACGCCAATCGGAGGTCACTAAATTTTGTGTTGCTTCGGTGTGTGAGTTTGCAAAAACAATGTCGGACTGTGTAGTTTTCTCTGGTCACCTGCCTGATCGGACCGGTGACGACATGTTTAGTCGCATGTTGTCATTCAACCGTTGGTTATCTAGGTGGTGTCCAGAAAAAGGTGTGGGTTACATTGATAATTGGAAAACCTTTTGGGGAAAACCTGGTCTGATCCAGAGACACGGCATCCATCCAACTTTGGACGGAGCCGCTCTTCTTTCTAGAAATATGGCTAAATTTATTAACTCCCCAAATTACTGACAAACCAGGGTCCAGACCAGGAAGCAGAGTCGTACTTTAGAACTCCTCTCTGCGGCTATTCTAGAGTTACCTACCCAACATCCCATTGAGACGGTGTCTTGCCCACCGCCAAAACCAAATAGATTAAAGCTCAATCTAAAAAGAGCTAATCCTGAAAATCTCATAAAGATAAAAACAACTCAGATGAAACAAAAATGTACAACTATTAAGTTTGGCTTATTGAACATCACATCTCTATCCTCAAAGTCCTTATTAGTTAATGACTTAATTCTTGATAATCAAATTGATTTGCTTTGTGTCACAGAAACCTGGCTGCAGCATGAGGATTATGTTAGTATCAACAAATCAACTCCCTCTAATTATTCAGACTTTCACATTCCTCGAAGTACTGGGAGAGGAGGAGGAGTAGGAATAAGATTTATTAATTAATCCCAGGGCAACTAATAGTTATAGTTCTTTTGAACATTTAACCCTTAGCCTTCCTCATCCAACCTCTAAAAGAATTAAACCACTTCTGTTTGTTATTTTGTATCGTCCGCCAGGTCCTTACTCTGAATTTATAGATCAGATCTCAGATTTTTTTGAAATAGTGTTAAACACTGATAAAATCATTATAGTGGGAGATTTTAACATTCATGTTGACACCAAAAATGACAGTCTAAATGTAGCCTTTACTGCCATTTTAGACTCAATTGGCTTCACTCAAAAAATCCAAACACCTACTCACTCTCTTGGTCACACTTTAGACCTTGTGCTGATTTATGGCATTGAATGTGGAAAAGTTATAGTGCTGCCTCATAACCTTCTACTTTCTGACCATTTATTGATAACTTTTTAGTTCTTTTTCACTGAGTACTCAAAATCTGAAAGAAAATGTCTTTATAGTAGGTGTCTATTGGACAATGCTGTTCCAGCCTTCAAAGAATACATTCCACCTCTAATTTCTTCAGTATATCAGAGAAACGCAGTGGAGGGCAACAAATCAATTTCATGCACTACACAGATTGATGCTGTTGTTCATAGTATTACGTCCTCATTGCGTACAACATTAGACAACGTAGCCCCCATAAAAAGGAAAGTGATTACTCATAGGAGGTTGGCCCCCTGGTTTAATTCGGAACTTTGTACCTTGAAGGGAAAAACCAGGAAATTGGAGAAGAAATGGCGGTTTTCGGTTTTAGAGGAGTCCTATGTATCCTGGAAAAACAGCGTGCTTCTGTATAAAAGGACCCTGCGCCAAGCTAGATCTGCATATTTTACTTTACTAATAGAGGAGAATAAGAACAATCCAAGGTTTCTTTTTAATACAGTTGCCAAATGTAAGAGAAATGAAAACTCTCTTATATCACCCATTCCTCCAACTCTTAGCTGTAATGACTTTATGGAATTCTTTATTGATAAAATTGAATCTATTAAAACTAAAATTGATAGCATCCTACCAAACATAACTACTACCTCAGTAAGCAATGAGGTACTGAATGTGGCTCTGGGGCCTGATCTCTGTTTGAAGTGTTTTGTTCCAGTTGAGCCTTCTGAGCTTTCAAACATATTTTCTTCATCTAAGCCTTCAACTTTTATGTTTGATCCAATCCCGACAAAATTGCTTAAAGAAGTATTTCCGATTATTATTACCTGCATTTTGGAAATGATTAATTTGTCATTAGTGAATGGTTATGTACCAGAGGCTCTTAAGGTAGCAGGAATAAAACACTTACTTCAAAAACCTTCTCTTGATCAAGAACACTTAATAAATTACAGACCCATATCTAATCATCCTCTTTTTATTTAAAATCCTTCAACTGAGAGAGCATTTGAGGAATAATGACCTTTTTGAAGAATTTCAGTCAGGTTTCAGACCTCATCATAGCACTGAGACAGCTCTGCTTAAAGTTACTAATGATATTTTCATGGCCTCAGACAATGGGCTCGTGTCTATTCTAGTTCTGTTAGATCTCAGTGCTGCTTTTGACACAGTCAATCACAATATCCTCATTGAAAGGCTTGAACACACTGTGGGGATCAAGGGAACAGCAGTAGGCTGGTTTAAATCGTATTTGTCTGATAGATCCCAGTTTGTTCATCTAAATGACAAATCCTCTCCGTATTGTAAGGTTACTTGTGGAGTACCACAGGGTTCTGTACTTGGCCCAATTGTATTTACCATGTACATGCTCCCTATTGGTAAAATCATCAGACAACATGGTGTTAATTTCCACTGTTATGCTGATGATACACAACTGTATTTATCTATAAACCCTGAAGAATCCAGTCAGTTTGGTAGATTACAGGCATGTCTAGATGACATAAAAAGGTGGATGACTTTAAACTTTCTGCTCTTGAACTCTGAAAAGACAGAAGTTGTTACCTTTGGACCAGAACCTATAAAAAATAAATTGCTTAGTCAACTACTTGACCTGCATAGAATCAGGTTGGCATCTGGTGACAATGTAAAGAACCTTGGTGATATTTTTGATCAGGAAATGTCTTTCAAGTCTCATATAAAACAGGTCTGTAAGATTTCCTTCTTTCATTTTAGGAATATAGCAACAATTAGAAATATTCTCTCTAGGACAGATGCTGAAAAGCTAGTCCATGCATTTGTTTTTCAAGGCTGGACTATTGTAACTCTTTATTAGCAGGAACTTCACAAATTGCAATTAAAAGTCTACAGTTGGTCCAAAATGCTGCAGCAAGAGTTCTGATTAAACTTAAAAAGAGAGATCATATCTCCCCAATTTTAGCTTCCCTTCATTGGCTCCCTGTCAAACTTAGAATAGATTTTATGTTCTTCTTTTGACATATAAAGCCCTGACTAATTAAGCTCCATCATATATTAGAGATCTGATTACTCCTTATGTCCCTAACAGAGCACTTTGCTCTCAGACTGCAGGTTTACTGTTGGTTCCTAGAATCTCTAAAAGCCCAATGGGAGGCAGATCTTTCAGTTATCAGGCTCCTCTCCCGTGGAACCAGCTCCCAGCTTTAGTCCTTGAGGCAGACACCCTGTTTAGTTTCAAATCTAGGCTTAAAACCTTCCTGTTTGATAAAGTTTATAGTTAGGAAGAGGTAGAGAAGACAGCCTAATTCGGTTGGGGAGGAACTCAGTCATGACAGACGGTTCTCCTTTGCTCTACCTTCTTCATGTCTCACTCTATAGGGTTAAGTTATTTAAGTTTTTCTATAGTTATGTTGCTATAGCCTTAGACTGCTGGAGGACAATCTGACCACTTCTCTCTCTGCTACTTTCTTCCTTTGACCAATCTACTTAGTTACTGTTATTTCAACCTTGTTAACTTTTTGTTTTCTCTTAGTGTTCTTCTCTCCATAGTAACCACATCTGGGCTGGCGTTCTGTTAGCTGAGACAGCTTCTTGGATGAGAACATGGGCTGAGATGCTTCCAGTGACGTTCTACAACTGCTGCTATAAACTCTATTATTTCAGTATCCTGTGCTTCTAATTTAGCTTTCTGTCTTTTCAAACCCCCAGTCGGTCATGGCAGATGGCTGCTTGTACTGAGCCTGTTCTGGCAGAGGTTTCTTCCTGTTAAAGGGGAGTTTTTCCTCTAAACTGTCGCTACATGCATGCTAATTATGAGGGATTGCTGTAAAGTCAACGACAACACAAGCCATTTTTTGGTCTGCTGATTCCAGAGGAGTGATTGCTGCAAGTCAATGACTCGATGCAATCTGCTGGGGTTGCTTAGATTGGAAACTTTTTCAAATTGATTTGTTATGATGTATCTTTTATTTTAATATATTTTCTGTGAAGTGCCTTGAGACGAGACCTGTTGTAAATTGGTGATATATAAATTAACTGATTCTTGATTCTTGATTATGAGGGACTGCGCAGACTAGCTGGCGGGGATTTTCACCATCAACTTTAACCAGTCCGTCTCCCAGTGCTCCATCCCACCTTTCTGAATCCTCCACCATTGTCCCTCTGCCTAAACAGACTAATATCACCAGCCTGAATGACTACAGGCCAGTAGCACTCACGCCCATCGTCATAAAGTGCTTCGAGAAACTGGTACTGGGTCATATCACGTCACACCTGTCCACCACACTCGACCCCCACCAGTTTGCCTACAGGGCCAACTGGTCTACAGAGGACGCCATCGCCATCGCCCTGCACACCACACTGACCCACGTGGAGCAGCGAGGGAGCTACGCGAGGCTGCTCTTCCTGGACTTCAGCTCGGCGTTCAACAAGATCATCCTGAGCCGGCTGGTGAGCAAACTGGGACACCTGGGTCTCCCGTACAGCACCTGTAGTTGGATCATGGAATTCCTGACAGACCGCTCCCAGAGGGTGAGAGTAGGACACCACCTGTCCTCTCCACTGAAGACCAGCACGGGCTCTCCACAAGGCTGTGTGCTGAGCCCCTTGCTCTACACCCTCTATACCCACGACTGCACCCCCACCCATCCGAGCAACACCATCATTAAGTTTGCAGATGACACCACGGTGGTGGGGCTCATCCCAGGCGGGGGATGAGACAGCATACAGGGTGGAGGTGGAGCGTCTGTCTGCATGGTGTATGAACAATAACCTGAACCTGAACACCTCCAAGTCGAATGAGCTCATCGTCGACTTTTGGAGGTCTAAACAGGATACACAGCCCATCACCATCAACGGAGACAGGGTTGAGATGGTGCCGGACTTCAGGTTCCTGGGCACCCACCTCAGCAAGGATCTGACGTGGACCACTAACTCTCCGGCGATCCTGAAGAAGGCGCAGCAGAGACTGTGCTTCCTGAGGATTCTCAGGAAGCACAACCTAAGACCAGAGCTGCTGCTGTCCTTCGACCGCTGCTCTGTGTTGAGTCGGTGCTGAGCTGTGGCATCTCGCTGTGGTTCTCCAGCTGCACTGCAGCAGAGAGGAAACAGCTCCAACGGGTTGGAGATTTACTCCACCCGCTGCCTCAGGAGAGCCCGCAGCATCATCAGGGATTATGGTTCTGTTTGTGTTGCACATCGATGCCATCCACAGGAAGGAAGCCATGACTGAAACTTTCTACGCCGCCATATTTGGATACGATGAGGTCAGAAAAAGCAGGAGTTTCTTTTTGTGATGAGAAAACCTGAGATCAGACCCAGATCTGTGGAGCCTGGGTTCAGATGGAGGTCCTGATGACTGAAGCGTGTGTTTCTCCAGGGAATCTTCTCTGAATACGGCGTCCTGGCTGCTGCTCTTTGTAGGAACCTTTTCAACCGTCAGTGTCAAGTCCCCCAGCAGCTGGAGCTCATGGTGGAATATGTTCACAAGCAGGTGGTTAGTTGCTGCTGAGCAGCTTTCAGTTTTTCCTCCTGAACTTCCTGCTGCTGACGTTCAGCCTCTGCTATGTTTGACTCGGACGCTTCGGTAACAACCTGATAACTTTGTAGCAGAAATCTAAAGCAGACCTTTACATCAACAGCTTTTTTCTCACTGTGTTTAAAAACAGATGAAACTATTTTTTTATCAGGTAAAATTAGACATAAGAAGATATTAATGAGCACAAATGACACATTTAAAAATACATTTAATGAAGTCCCCCACCATATGTTACATTAAATATTGTTGTAAATTCTGATTTAAAAAACACAGATGGATCATTTTGGTTAAAACTTCATTAGAATAGACAATAGTTTTTCTATAATAAAGAATTTAAATCAGTTTGTTTATATAGTGCAAATTTTTGACATTTGTTGTCTCAAGGAAATTTACAAGAAAATCAATTCAGTTAATAATCAACTTTCTAAAACTGAAAAAAACCCTCCAAGATATAAAAACCAAAACCTTTCACTCTGACTTGTTTAAAAAATGTAACTAAAAACCTGTATTACAGTTTTCTGGTTGAAAACATTTAGACTCAATCTGATCAATAACTTTTCATTTTGGACTTTTTGTTCTTCATGCTGAGAAAATCAGAGCTGCTCTTTGTTCACTGAGATCTTCATTGGGAGGATTTTTACTTTATTATTAGTGTCAAATAATGGAAACATCCTGTCAGTGAAGGTGTGTGTGAAGGTGTGTATGTGTGTGTTAGTATCCAGATCAGAGAACGACAGCTTTCCTTTGTCCCAGTCCAGATTCACTCTGATCCTCTGGAGATTCTTCTGGACTGAGAGAAATGTGGGAGGAGCTGGTGGAGACCATGCTGAGTATTTACCTTTATACAAAATTATAAACAACCATCCAGACTTTATGGCTCCCTTCCTCTGAACAGACTCTGCTAACACACCAATTCCCCAGCTTTTACTATCTCCAACATCAACATCCCAGCTGTGGTTCCCTGAGTTAAAACCCTCAGAACTCAGAACAGAACAATATAGATCAAATCTCTCTGGATTATCAGGAAGCTGCTGTTTCTCTACTAAAGTCAAACTGGTCAGGTCTTCAGACAGGAGGAGTTCTGGACCAGCAGTGTTTGGGTCAAGGATGAGAGGAGTGTAGGACACCATGTTGTTCATGTTGCTCCAGATGTTGAAGGCCAGGTTGCCCAGATGTTTGGCCTGGTCTATCAGAGCTCCTGAGGGCAGCTGTGGATCCTCCAGCAGGGGGCAGCGCTGGACTCTTTCCACTGCAGCCTTGTAGTTGTGCAGGAATGAGACGTCTTCAGCTCTCAGCTCCTCCT
>JAVLVB010000468.1:704453-758452 GCA_032876305.1 Orestias chungarensis
GAAAGACTGCAGATGCTTATACAGAAATGTTCAAAGTTCATGATACACAGGTAATTAAACATTTCACAGGTACAGTCTGAGTGTAATATTGGGAGTTTGATGCTTCATATAAACTTTGGAATTCCACAATTGCACCAGTCAGCTGGTTATAAATGGGTTTATGTGCAGATATTAATTTATAATTACTTGGGGCCGTTTGGCATTGGTTTGATTAGTAAACTTGTCACTATTGTCACTATTTTAATCCTTTTAGGAATTACATGATGTCCACACATGGTGTACCACTGTTCTTCATGCCCTTCCTGTGTATCTACGTGAGGAAGTCTCTGGATTTTTCAGAACATGTGTGGAAAGTAACCAATTCATATTTTCATCCCCCCTCCCTCCCCATCCTAATAGCCTACCCCCCACCCCCTGTGATAGTCCACTTCACACCTCCTCTCCTCTCCCATCAGTCACCTCCACAGTGAGTCTTACTGCTGATCAGGTGAGAAGACAACTGAAAAGACTCCACAGGAACAAGTCTGCAGGCCCAGACGGGGTCTCTCCCAGGGTGCTTAAAGCCTGTGCCACTCAACTTTGTGGAGTCCTGGAGTATTTCTTCAACATGAGCCTGAGTCTCCAGAGGGTTATGTGGAAAACGTCCTGCATTGTTCCGGTCCCGAAGGTGCCACGGCCTAATGACATCAACGACTACAGACCAGTGGCACTAACGTCTCACATCATGAAGACCTTGGAGAGACTTGTCCTTGATCAGCTCCGGCCCGTGGTCCAGCCACTTCTTGACGCTCCCCTGTTGAGGATGCCATCATCTACCTGCTCAACCGAGTCTACACTCACCTGGATAATTCAGCAAGCACTGTGAGGGTCATGTTTTTTGACTTCTCCAGTGCATTTAACACCATCCAACCTTCTCTTCTGGGTGATAAGTTGAAAGTGATGCAGGTAGACGCCCCCCTCGTGTCCTGGATTGATGACTACCTGACTGGTAGACCTAAGTATGTACGTCTCCATCACTGTGTGTCAGACAGAGTGGTCTGCAACAATGGAGCACCGCAGGGAACTGTCCTCTCTCCCTTCCTCTTCACCCTTTACACCACAGACTTAAACTATTGCACAGACACCTGGCATCTTCAGAAGTTTTCTGATGACTCAGCAATAGTTGGATGTATTGGCCGGGGTGATGAGGAGTTTTGTGGTGTGAGCTGAACAATCTGCAGCTTAATGTTACAAAGACAAAGGAACTGGTGGTGGACCTGAGGAGGGACAAAGCGCAGGTGACCCCTGTCTCTATCAGGGGGGTCAGTGTGGACACTGCGGAAGACTACAAATACCTGGGTGTGCACAATGACAATAAACTGAACTGGGCCAAGAACACTGAAGCCCTCTACAAGAAGGGCCAAAGTCGTCTCTATTTTCTGAGGCGTCTGAGGTCCTTCAACATCTGCAGGAATATGCTGAGGATCTTCTATGAGTCTGTGGTGGCAAGTGCCATCCTTTATGCTGTTGCATGCTGGGGTAGCAGGCTGAGGGTGGCAGACGCCAACAGACTCAATAAACTAATCCGTAAAGCCGGTGATGTTGTCGGAGTAGACCTGGACTCGCTGATGGCAGTGACTGAGAGAAGGATGCTGTCTAAGCTGCAGGCCATCATGGATAATGGTTCCCATCCACTTTATGACACAGTGATGAGACACAGGAGTACATTCAGTTCAAGACTCATTCAACCAAAATGCACTACAGAACGCCACAGGAGGTCATTCCTAGCAGTGGCCATCAAACTCTATAACTCCTCCCTCACAATACAATAATTATGTCTGGTGTAACCTGCATATGCAATAAGTTTATAATAATTATAATTTTTAACTGCTGAATACAGTATGTTCTGTACTATTATTATTACAGCCACTTTATACTTATTGTACTTTATAATAAGACTGATTCTTTATATGTGTACATATTGCATTTTTCTTTTGTGAATTGTTTTAGTGTTTATTAATTTACATAAATGGTTGCTACTGTAATAACTGCTTTTTCCCACTGGGATTAATAAAGTATTTCTGATTCTATTTTCAACACACTGGAATGTCTGTAGATGTACCCGTGTTTCAACTACAAATCTCTGGCAATGTTTCGAAGTGTGAGTTGTAATTTTGAGCCCATGAAGGCATCAAAAAAAAAAAAAATCGCAAAGAAAATCAAGTGGGGTGTCATTAGCCTGTGGAATACATAACAGTCATCTAACTTTCTCAGCAACTACATTACAACACATCAGAATGAACAGGAATTTTTCCGACTTTATTATCTATGTGACGTCCAACTGTAACCAAAATTACCACAGGCAGTTTCCGTAAATGTAATAAGTAAATGATCTCCCTTTCAATTTTTAAGGATGAGCCAGACCTGGGGATGCAGTAGTCCTCATTACAACCGTCAGTGATGCTGCCACAGGCCCACTTCACTACCACTCAGCAAGAGTCTCTTGTCGTCCTAGAGGGTGATGTGGTCGCCAATCTCCCCAGGCTTGCTGATGCCTTTGTGGTAATCTTCAGCCTAAGCTACGCACTAAGTCTCTGATATCCCAAAGGACTGACACACACTTTTGAGTTCACGCAAAGAATCTTGCTTGGTCTTGATGACTCTAAACTTTCACCCAAACTGCAGATGTTTAAAAATGATCTTATGTTGTGTGTCTAACTCAAGATCTAAACAGGAGTGGTGGGTTCTGATGGCTCCCTCTGTTAGAGCATATTCCACAAGGGTCTTCAGCCAAATAGCACACTGTCTTTCTATTTGTTGTCTTAATTGGTTTTGTTGTTAAACTGAATTTAACAATATTTTTGTTTGTTTCATTTTGTGCTGAAAGGGACAGGAGTGGGCAAATATCTAAACTCAAATCTGTGTTCAGGACCCAAGACTTGATTATGTACCTCTGGTAATGTTTTATTAACTGTTTATAAGCTATTTGAGACATGAAGATTTTTTTTTAGTACCAGTATAAACAAAATTGCTGGAAGTAAACTTGTTAATTGTTGGTTTATTTATTTATTTGTGTTTTTCATTTTTTTAATTACAGATATTTTTTTGCTAAAAGACTTGTTTCTACTAAAGATCTGAATACAAAAAAAATATATGTATACTTTTAATTTTATGTTGCCAGAAATATTTTAAGTTTGGCGGTAAATTAATTTAAGCTGTAACCGGTCTATGTTTTTTAGCTGTGGGTAATTAAACCATTGATTGGAGAAACTAATAAACGTTAAGTTCTTGAAACATAAATATCTCGACTTTTCATGGTTGAAATTATTACGTTTTCTTGAGTTATTGCAATGAGACAGATTAGACATCAAATTTTTGAGTTGGCTTAATTAGTAAATCTAATTTAATGATAATTTAAAATTACGCTTAACATGAACTCAAAATATATATGCAATGATATACTCAAATGTTTTAGTTTATCAACTCAAAACACGTGAGGCAATTGATAGCCTTACTTTTTTAAAGTTCTGCTTACTTATTCGGGTTTACAGTGTGCTTACCAAAGTTAAAGGGGTCAAAACGGGGTCAACAGAACAATGTTCTCAGACACAGAACGACTAAACTGGAGAACAATGTTTGTTTGTTAATTTCGGTTGGTTTTATGCTTTTATTTGTATTTTTTTCTGTTGTTTTTCCATGTTTGTTCTTTGTTGGTTCTTGTATTTTTTTGCTGTTCCTGTTCTATAGTTGTTCCACATTTGTTCAATTTTTTTTCGGTGTTTTATGCTGTTATTATTTTCGTTCTGTGTTTGTTTTATAGTTGTTCTCTGTTCCATGTTGTTTTCCATGTTAGTTGTGTGTTTATTCCTGTGTTGTTGCTTTTTTTCTGTGTGTATTTCGGTTTTTTCATGTTTTCCTCCATGCTTGTTCTATGTTTCTTTCTGTGTTTGTTCTTTGCTTTTATTATTTTCGTTCTGTGTTTGTTTTATAGTTGTTCTCTGTTCCATGTTTTTTTCCACGTTAGTTCTGGGTTTATTCCTGTGTCGTGGTTTTTTCTGTGTGTTTGTCCTGTGTTGGTTCTCCTCAGCGATTAAATCTGGTGTCCATATTTCCACCCGGACCTCAGAGCTGATGCCGCATCTCCTCCTACCAACTCATCCCGCCTGTTTCCTCCTGCAGCGACTCGTGACCCGGACCTGCTGCATGTAAATCTGACTCGGCCTGCTTCGCCTATTCAAATAGAGCAGGGAGGTGATGTCAGTGATAGGTGCTCGGTTCGATCGCCTGTGCCTCCCTGTTGGGTAAACACAAAGTCACAAGTCTGCCTGGCCTCGTCCCGGATGTTCACGGCCGATTACTGACGCTGGGTCACACCTGTCCAGGTATGTTTCCTCAAAACTGGCGGTTGGTGGGGGGTCATGGGACTGAATCCAGCCTATACCATGGAAGTAGAAATGAAATTAGAGATGATTCTATTCACACTTTGCTGATGTGGTGCCAACAGGAAGGAGATGAAGATGGAAAAATGTTTGATGCATCAAACTATGTTTCTCTAGAAGTGCCTTTAAATCTCTGAGCTATCTAGAGAATCCTGTTATGCCTCCTGGCAGCCTCGCTGGTTCTGGTATCACTTCCAATAAAAACTGAAGAATTGGCTTGTGTGTCAGATTATTGAGACGTGATTCAGGAACAGGTTGGATCAAAACTGAAAGTACGAAACGGCTTATTAAAATCTGTGGTTTAATACGGACACAAATGGTGGTTTAAACTAAATCTCTCCAGAGGAGTTCAGGTGGGATTATCAGCAGTCATTTAGAAGCTTTGTAGAAATTCATCTTTGCAGGTTTGGGATAAAATGACAAAATGATCAGATTACAAATCTTAACCGCGGCGCATTTGGAGCATCAAATACTGAACAAAACACAAAGTCACATTATGCTGAAATCTAACCTTCAAAATCACACAAACTGTTGATTTTCACTGGATTTATAAACAAGCAGAAATAGAAAGATGTGAAAATCTGCTAAATGACCAGTAACGGATAATCAGTGAAATAAAATGTAAAAAATCATGCAATATGGCTTAAAACTGTAAAATAGGGAAGATATGACAGAAAAACATGATAAACTGACTGAATTCAGTCATATTCAGCAAGTTATAATTTAGTTCTGATGAAGCTCTTTTAAAAAACAACCTTTAAGCAGATGTTCAACACACCTTTCATTTTATTATTGGTCTGATTTAATGTTCCGATCATAAATAAACGTTTCTGTGAGGAATTAAAGTAAATAATGTGTTTCACTGAATGATGGATTTACCAAAATAAATGAACTTTTCTATAATAATCAGTTTTGATTCTTTATTTTGACCTTTTTCTTGTCATTCCGCCCATTTTTCTCCAGAGTCCACGTCCATCCAGGAACTTATAAACTGGTACATGGATTAGTTAAGTGCCTTGTTTGGGAGCAAATCAACATATAGCAGCAGGAAGCTGGAATTTAACCTACAACTTTTAGACTGTAACATGAAATTAAGTAAAGTTCAAACCTGTTTTTAGATAGTTTTGTGTAAATGAAACAGAGCAGAGAGTTTAGGAGAGAAAATGATAATCCGAGTCCAGTTACATTTACTGGAGTAATTTTTTAATACAAATATTGTTTTAAGGGTATTTGTAGTCCTAACTCGGTATTATTATTATACATTATTGCTGTTTTCTTACATTGTTAACTTCATCACATGAAGAACAAACATGTTTTAATCAAACTCAAACATTATTTATTATGTTTTTCACCAGCTTTATTTTCTTTATTATATTATATTTTGCTGGTGATCCTTCTGGAGATCATGCAAAGTTACAGTAGACACTGTTTGTTGTCGTGGGGAGCTATTTTATTCTTACGGTTTGCTATTCCTGTATGATATCAAGTCTTAAATTTCCAAAATGTGAGAAGAATTGTCGATTAATCCTCAATAAAATATTAGATTAGATATTGTTAGGTTTGAATGGTCTCAGCTGGAAACTCTTCAGCCACATTTGAATAATTTAAGATTAATTTTGTCTCAGATTTTCTTCATAAACCCTGAAAATAATTTAAATAAATGTGTTTATGGATTGTAAATTAGTTGCTGTAACTTTAAATTTAGAAACGACAGTAGAAACATTAAAGTTTATTGTTTATTTTTTATTTCTGCCACAATTTCCAACACCTGAAACTTTATCTCGTTTATCATTTATTTATCTGCTTTATCCTCTCCTGCAGCTTTATTTTGAAATCCTCCCAGCCACCTGTTGTGAGCTGGTTGTCCCGGCAACGGCCGGACGGGGAGGAGCCCGAAGAGGGAGGGGCCAATGAGAGGACAGAGAGCGACAGGTGAGGGGAGGAACACACCTGAGCCGCAGCTGACACCTGACACTAGGAGGAACCGGAGCCTCTGGGACCATTTCAGCGGAACACGCCGGGAACAGTCGCCCTAATCCGCCGGATTACCAATCTCGCCCTAATCCGCGGACATGCCGAGTCAGTAGCCGCCGCTCCGAACCATGCAGAGCTCCGAGGCGCTGCGGCCGGCCGGCGGCAGGAAGCCGCTGGGGAAGCTCGCCGCCCGGCTGGAGGAGGTGAAGAACCCGTGGAGGGAAGGCTCCAGGCTGGAGCTGAGCCACAACGAGGCGGCGCGGCTGGCCACGGACGCGCTGCTGGAGCTGGGAGAGCCGCAGTACCGGCACGTCCTGGCGGAGGAGCGGGAGCTCGGCTTCCTGTCCCCGCTGGAGATCAGCTACATCAGCCGGCACGCCCACAGCCGCAGCCCGGAGCCCGACGGCGGCCCGGAGCGGGACGACGGGGACGCGGACGCCCTGTCGGAGCTCACCTCCGGGACATACTTCCCCATGATGTCCGACTACGAGCCGCCGATGCTGGAGCTGGGCTGGCCGGAGGGGCCGGGGAGGTTCGGGCCGTCCGACACTCAAATCTACTTCCAGAGGGACAAGAACCACAACATCAAGGACCTGATCCGGTCCCTGGCAAACAAGGCCAAGAAGGTGAGAGGGGGGCCCCCACAGGGGCCACACACAGGGGGCCACACACAGGGGGCCACACACAGGGGCCACACACAGGGGGCCACACACAGGGGGCCACACACAGGGGCCACACACAGGGGTCCCACTAGAGCAGAACCCGCTCAGAGGGGAACCAGGGCGCAGTTTGAAGCTACTTTAAAAGTAAAGTAGATCTTATTGTTGCATAAATAATTGGAGGCAGGATGTGGTTCTGGAGCGAGATGCTGCCCAGAACCAGAACCGAGCCGGGATAATCTCACTGGTCAGTGATTAAACCAGAAACTCTAGGAGATTAATCTAATCCGATGGTGATGATGATGATGATGATAAATTCAGCTGACAGTGTTTCTTCTCTCAGCTGATCCGGACTCAGGCCTGCTCACCAGAACCGGTTCTGCTGACTCTGTTAAATTTGACTTCTCTGGAAAAAATTTAGGAAACAAAACTTTTGTCTTTTGATTCATTTCCAATGCAAATGTTGCCCTCTCTCTCTATCAGATTGTAGCAGCAAGAGTCTAAATATAGATCAGAGTTTCTCCTCTATATGCTGGGACCAGACTCCAGTAGATAAAGCAGTAGGGGCCAGCCTCGCCCCTGAGGCCCCCAGGAGCCGGCCCCAGTTCTTACTTCCTTCACGTCTAATAGGATTTTCATTTTTGATGCATCATAAAGGCTTTTATGTGCATCTCTGGGTAACGTAGCTCTCCCTGTGACTTTGTGCAGGTCAAAGGTCAGAGTTGGTCTTTCTGAGGAAACATTCCACATCTGTTTACACTGTAAACAAGAGAAACTTCAACTAATAAATATGTTTACAGCTGGATTTAGGTTATTTTTCTGTCAGAAACCAGCTGATGGTTCCGTCCCTGAAGCTGCTGCGCGTCGTCCTGCTGGTTTGACTTGTTCGACATACGCAGCCGCCGTCAGACAGCCAGAGACGTGCAGGGCTGAGGCCCGGGTCATGTGACCCGGGCGGCGATGAGTGTTCCTGTCTGAACTTTAAACCCGTGGCTCCTGAGCGAGGCCCTGCTCCTGCTGCAGCCTTGTCAGCCGCCTGAGATAATCAGGTGCATGCAGATGATTGTCTTTGCTACTTTTTAACCAGATGGGGCCAATAAATGAACTTTGACCTAGAAGTGAGACGGTGGCTGAACCTCAGTTCGGTTTCACCGTTTGTTTCCATGATTGTTGGAAGATTTTAAAGTTTGGTCTGAGAATTAAACGTCTTCTCTGATCGTTGAACACGAATAAAAAAGCTTTTTTCCTGAGTTTTTAAAACCCAAAGACATGAAAAAAAGCGTAAATGTTACAGATTTCTATCACATTTTTGATTAATTTCTCATATTCAAGACAAGTATTAGGATTTGTCTTCGCAATATTTGACAAATCTGCAGTTACTGTCTGGAGTTTGGTGAGAAAATGACACTTTATTTATGAAACTTTGGAATAACTTGTAATTAAAACTTTATATAATTGTATCATGTGTATGTTCTGTACAGACTCTCACAACTGCATCCTCTTTATTCTTTACTTTTAAATTGCAAGTTTTGTCTCTTGAAAAACAAAGTAAATTATTAATAATGTTTATTATTCTACACAAACGGTTGCTACTGTAATAAGTGAGATTCTTAGATAAGAGCAGTACTAGTGCATCTATCTATGGTTTTGGTTTTGTTGGGACAGAACCAGACGATTATGGTGACCGCTTTAAATCTATGTCGTGCAGATCTAGATCCTGTGAACACACCAGATCTGCTCTGTTTGCCCCTCGGCTCTCTCGCTGTTTGTCTCGCTGTCTTCCTCCAGGAAGTGAGGAGTGAAACGTCCCTTCCAGATCTAACGGAGCAGAGAATAGATTCTATAATCGATGGAGTCAAACTTTCTTCTTTTTTTATTTTTATTGAATGAACCAGGAATGATTTTTCCCTGTTGGGACGTTGTTGGATCAGCTGGTCCATGAAAGCCGCCGCGGTCCTGGGAAGGCTTTCATAAGGATGTTATCTGAGCCGTGGTTTGATGGGAACTCTGAGGCCCCACAGAGCAGTTAAGCCCCCAGGGGCCCCAACACTGGTTTATCAGGATATACTAACATGTTTCCCAGAAATATTCAAATTTATTTTTTTGTCTTATTGATTCATAAATAATAAACTTTTCACAGTTATTATGGAGCGAGGGCAGCAGCTGCTCTGTTTTCATAGAAGTTAAAGCATTAATTTTAAAAAGTTACACTTGATTACAAACAAGAATCAAGAATCAGTTTATTTATATTTATATTTAACACATGTTGTCTCGAGGAACTTTACAAGAAAATCAATTCAAATCATACAAACATCAAAAACAAATCAATTTAAAAAGTTTCCAATCTAAGGAACCCCAGCAGTTCATGGAGTCATTGACTTAATTCACTCCTCTGGAATCAGCAGGCAGAAACAATGGCTTGTGTTGTCGTTGACTTTACAGCAACGCCTCATACTGAGCATGCATGTAGCGACAGTGGAGAGGAAAAACTCCCCTTTAACAGGAAGAAACCTCCAGCAGAACCAGGCTCAGTACAAGCAGCCATCTGCCACGACCGACTGGAGGTTTGAAAAGACAGAAAGCTAAATTAGAAGCACAGGATACTGAAATAACAGAGTTTATAGCAGCAGTTGTAGAGTATCACTGGAAGCATCTCAGCCCATGTTCTCATCCAAGAAGCTGTCTCAGCTAACAGAACGCCAGCCCAGGTGTGATTACTATGGTGAGAAGAACACTAAGAGAAAACAAAAGGTTAACAAGGTTGAAATAACGGTAACTAAATAGATTGGACAAAGGAAGAAAGTAGCAGAGAGAGAAGTGGTCAGAATGTCCTCCAGCAGTCCTCAGACGTTTGATTTGATTACGAAGAAGGTCAGAATCTGCTCATTTCCACTCAGGATGGCTGGATTATTGTCAGATTAGCTCAAATTAAACCTTTTTCTTAATCTGGTTTCAGCAGAGATTCAGTGCTTATTGTTAAAGTTGGAATCATTTTGGTCCTGAATGGAAAACCCTGAATGATCAGAAGGATCTTCCTGATGGCGGACGGCTCATATTAGACTCTAGAATATGAAGGTCTACAGCGGTCATACGTCCACCACCGTGTTTTACAGTCGATATGAGTAGTTCTGTTGGGCTGTCTCCAAACAGGGAGCTCATTATTATTATTATTATTATTATTGTTTAAAAAAATCAGTGTAAACCACATAACTCTGGTTATTGGTGGTCTATCTGAGCTTCCCTCTCTGACGTTGGGACGTCCTGTGTGAGACGTTTTCCTCTCTGGAGGACGAAGGCCTTCAGGTAGTCTGCGGTTTGACCTCGTGACCCCTCCCAGGTCGATGACCAGCAACTGTTGCTGCATTCAGGTCATTGCTGTCGTCTTTCCAGCCGCGCTCTGTTAACAAACGAGAAAACTCAGAAGAAGCTCAAAGTAAAAGTGGATGTAAAATTCTAAACGAGACCAGAGGAAAACCACGTTTTAACGAGTTTGTTTGGAGCAGATAAAATCGGGAGAGTGATGAAACTGAATCTAATATTTTGTACTTTTGCTCATCTGAGGACAGAAACGTCCAGATGTAATGACCCATCAACTCGTTTATTCTACCATGCGGGTCTCTTGTCGTCTTCTCTCTGAGTTCCAATCAGGTCCAGATTATCTGGGTGGAGAAGATTTCTCTACAAACAGGAATTTAATCTGGTGGGATTATAATTGCTCCTCGCTCCCAGGACTCAGTTCTCGTTGCTTCCTGGTTGAACTCGGGTCCCGTTTTCATTCAACAGTCATTTTTCACTCTGTTCCTTAAGATTCCGCCTGGAAAATAACACAGAGGTGGGAAATGACAAAGAAATGACTTTTACTCAACATAGAGTCAATTTCTCTAAAATTTCTCTGTTATTTGTCTATAGTTTAGTAGAAAAGCGGCTTAAGTTCAACCAGATGATTAAAACCGTAACTGGGCCAGACCGGTACCGCCTGAGACCACACACACTGACCCCAGCCGTGTCCACAGGTCATCGCCGTGGTGATGGACATCTTCACCGACGTGGACCTGATGTGCGACTTGATGGAGGCGTCCAGCAAACGCCGGGTTCCCGTCTACATCCTGCTGGACGAGAAGAACCTGAGCCACTTCCTGGACATGTGCGACGTGCTGGACATCCAGAGCGCTCACCTGAACGTGAGTGGAACGGCCCCGTTTGGTTCCTTCTCACTTTGATCGCTCGTTTAAGTCAGTAATTATCGAGTTGTGATTAGAAATCACTTGTTACGTTGTGAGATTTTTTTTTAAAAACTCAAATCAAGTTGACAAATCTAGAAAACAAGGCAGAAAATCTGCCAATGGAACAAGTTTAAGTTCGTTTTGTCTGCTGTTGCGTTCACTCCGAACTTTTGGTGGGAACACAAGCATAATAAGATGATTACACTTAAAAAAGGCTAAATATTTAGATTTCCTGCATCACTAAGATTAAAATTAGCTTCATTACGGGATTAAAACCGAGCATTTGGAAGGAAAGTGAAGGATGAATGAGACAACATTCCTAAATGCAGGTTAAAAATCATTCCAGCATTGAAACTAAAGTTTAGAGTTTTACTCTTAGCTTTTATTATTGTTTCTCTAAAAATATTGTTTATTTCTGGAATAAAATCTTTTCTACAAACATAAATTCTCCTTTATGGCTGTTTTCCTACGACACACTTTGATCTGCGAACACTGATATTCCAAAGATTATTCCCACATTCTGCTCTACCAGAAACTATCAGCTGTTTTCCACCTACAGGGTTATAAAATATTTATACTTGGTTCCTTCCAGTCAGTCTGAGGTTCCTGTAATGTTTTAAAGCCTTTATTTAAACTCACTGACGGTGAATTAAAACTTTTTCTGATAACAAAAAACTGACGTTTGATATCCTGGTAGTAAAACTGATAACACCAACGTCTCAGGGAAATAAAGTTTGTGGGCTTCTAATCCAGATAATTCTTTCTTTCGTTTGCGACGTTTGAGTTTAAACTCTGGATGATTTCATTGGGATGTTTATTTTTGTGTGTGTGCAGAACATGCGGATTCGCAGCATTTGCGGAGACACGTATTGCACCAGAGGCGGGAAGAAGTTCACGGGTCAGGTCCTGCAGAAGTTCATGATCATCGACTGTGAGGAGGTCATCGCTGGTTCCTACAGGTGAGGACAGAAGAACGGTTTCAGTTTAACCCGACGGATGCACCGGAGCAGGTGCACAACTGCACGGGAGGCGGGAGTGTCATGATCTGGGATTTGTCCTGGGTTTATATTAAATATGACGCCCAAACTAAATAAAGGCCAGATCATTTAGAGCGATCGCATCGGGTCAGTCAGGCAGAAAACCCCAGACGGCTCTTTAAACATCGCCTTCCGCAGCCTGATGTCTGCTTTGCATCCTCTGCGATGAGCAGGACTGACAGAGGAATTCTCGGATGAGTTTGCAAATTTTTGTGTGGAGAAACTGACAAGGCGAACGCTGTGCAGCAGAGCTGCTCGCTGGAGCTGCTGGTGGTTTAAAACTGGCCTGGAAATATCAAGGCTTCACCTCTAATTGCAGATGCAGATACTCTGAGAGCTGCGGAGCGCAAAGGTCACTCAGGTTCAAGCTCGCCGTGTCTGCCTGGTGAAGGTCTCGGAACGAACACGAAGGTCGCAATGTTTCTGCTTCGGATGGATAAAGTGGTTCAGCTGTTCCTTGTCTGATCTCCATGTCGGTTCTGTTGGGGCAGCGGCCGTGTCGCTCTCATGAGAGTATGAAGCTGAAAATAGTAATTTAAAGATGGCTGAAGACAGTGGACTGGTTGGAGGGACAGTCTCAGGTGAAGCTTCACGGGTAGGATCAATATAAACACTCGGTCCACTGTCTTCCGCCATCTTTAAATCAGGACCGGCTGTGTTTGATGACATTGGGGATCGATTACTCCCCCCTGTGACGTCTTAACAATTTCTTACTGGTACCCACAGACTTGAATTCGTGTCCACAGAGCAGGGAAGAGCTGGTAGTTGTAGAAATTAGAGTTGTATTCATAAGACTTTGCACTCACACTTTAGATTCAAAAGTAACTTTATCGACATATAAATCCGAATTGGAAGGATAGAGTTGTGCGTTCACCTTCCTGACAGCGATCTTGCTCCATACAGAACTTTTGTGAAGAAACTCCCCCCTTGTTCTAAAAGAAGCCGTTCTGTGATGTGAATGTTCTCGGTGTCGGTTCTGCTGTCAGTTACTCATCCTCGCCTCAGACTGAGCGCCATTGTCTGCAGGCGTCAGTCCAGTGTGTTTTTTTTGTCTCCTTTGTTATGCTCACATTTTCGGGACTTGACTTTCCTCCATGGACACGTTTGACGTTCTACTGAGGAAATGGGTTCAGTTTTAGAGTGTAAACTCTGCGGGGTGCGTGCTGATGTCCTCATCGTGCTGCTGAGGGCGTCTTGAGTGTAAAACAGCCGTGAACTGAGCTGAGACTTTGTTTTCTTACCAAGCTGTTGTCACAGATCCGCTCAGAAGACGTGCTGCTAATCACTGCGTGTACTTGAGGGTGTAATTATAACCCCGGGCTGTCACTATCGGGGAGCAGAAAGTTTCTCTGCAGTTTCCAAGCTTGTCGGCCTGAAGTGTCTTTGCTGGGACGTGGAGCGCTGCTGCTGGTTGGGCGGCGGGCCTCAGGTGTGCTGCAGGTATGAAGGTTGGGCCGCGGGCGGCTCGACCGGCTGACTCTGGAATGAACAAGAGAAAATGTTCTCTGCTCCTTCCTCAGGTATCGCCTCTGCACCGCTCGCTTCGATCAAATCAAAGTCTCTAGTTAAGGTTGAGTTTTTGTTGGATCGTTCAGTGTCTGCAGCACCAAACCCAACAAACCGGGAGGTTTGCTTTGGTTCAGCTTCTCCGCAGCTGTCAGGGTCAGACATGCCCGATGTATCACAGCGACTGACGGGTCACAGTCAGTGTTCATAATCATATGACTGAATGCAGTTTGATAAAGAGTAAGATCCCAAAACGTGTTAGACAATAACGGAACAAAAAGACAAATCCTTCATTAATAATTAGTTCTAATGTTTTAGGTGGAAGCTCTAAACTTGAAATGTCTGAAATGTTCCTGGAAACGCTGCTGATGTTCTATAAGTTTATGACGTTGTTGATGAAGCGTAAGCGTGAAGCCACGCAGGAGGGCTTCATGCACCGTCCGGCTCGGCAGGTTTAACCACTTACATATTTAGAGTCGAGGAAAATAGTTTCTCCTCTGTTTACGATGATGAAAAATAAAAAAAACAAACACGAACTGAGGAATGCTGGTGTGAGTGAGAGGAAATCAGGCTTTTAGCTCCTTAAAGCAGAATTTTTATCCAGTAATTTATTTTTAATAAATGATTTAAATCATCATGATTTCATTCATGTGTTTTATTTATGGGCGATTGAATGTTTCTGTCATTTATTTATTTATATAAATCAACACTAAGTAACTTTACAACCTTCATAAAATATTTCTAGAACTTTTGTGATCATACGTCGACTTACAGCTCGTTGTGTGACGCCTTTGTTGTGGCCCGAGGGCGTCTGTATCACTTTAACTGGCACTAAGCAACTTTGAGAAGGGTGGCAGGAACCCTGCCACACACAAAACAGCTACAAATGTTCTGACTGCTTTACTGCATACGTCACTTCCCACGTTTCTTATCTCCAACATCATCATCTGACATTGTTTCACCACAATTAGACTCATCACCTCATCTCTATTCATCCTTCACAGACACTGGAAACAGAAATGAACTTTAATCCAACTGATCAGGATTTTACCACAGTACCGCTGGTGCTCATGGGAAATGAAGTCCTCCTTCACGCTGAAACGCTACTGCTCTTGTCTACACTGGGCCGCCAAACTTAACCAAAACTGAAACTTCTTTAGTGTCGCTTTTATCAACTTGATGTTCTGAATACACTCACAAAATACACAAATATTTATTGTTAAATGTTATTATTAAAAACTAAATACTTTTCTAATTCATCTAAATAATTTTTTTGCCAGAACTCCATTATCGTATTTATTGTGTGTATTCGTTTTTTTTTTTAGAAAATGAAATATTATACTAGTGTATATATAATTTTACTTAATATATATAATGATTTTATTAGATTGTATAAACTTTTAAGATTTATTATCCTCTTTATTTTGTGTATATGTGTGATTTAGTTTTTTGGTACAAACTTCAAGTAAGAAGCATTTTTCTTATTTTCTTTTGTAGTCTTTCAAGTATTTTCACATTTTTACGGTGATTTAAAATCCTCAATAATAATAATAATAAGCTAATAAACTAAACTTTTAACCTGTATATGTGTTTTTCTTTCAATTCAAAAGAAATAAAACAAATAATACATATTTTTTCATATGCCATAATATTTTGCTAATGTGTAATATACAGAAGCATTGATCACTTTAAATGTACTTTTATATCTAACAGGCATGAGAGGGTTATAAAAGAATCATAATTACCTTCCTGTCAATCAAATTCATGTTTTCAGGCTCAATTATAATAATATATGATCCAGTATCTTGATTAATTACCATGTAAAAGCTTTAAATATTTTCATTATGGGTGAGTGGATGTTTCCTAGTGTAATTAGTGGCGCTCGGGCTGCTCTTATCAAACGTCCTCCTGAATGAACCCACGAGTCACACATCTTAGTCATCATCTGCTAGGAAATGGTTAACGCGGATTGAAAGCTGGTTTATATCAGCTGGAGGTGGAAGGAGATCATTCCCACAATACAGGCTGATAGATGCTCGGTGCAACATTCAGTTTCTGTTCCATCGTTTCTGCCTCATTTTACTGACCTGATGGAAAATGATGCAACTTAAAGGCCAAATTAGCTCCTTTTACTATGTTTCACACCAGAAGGTCCGATCTTCAGTTTCCTGCGTGAATATACATCCAATCACCTGACGTTTTTATTCCAGATGATAAAAGCTGAATCGGGGCTCTAATGTTGCGTCGTCTCCCCTCCTCCCTGCAGTTTCACCTGGCTGTCTGCTCAGGTGCACAACAACATGGTGATGCATTTCTCTGGTTTCATCACCGAGAGCTTCGACCGGGAGTTTCGCTGTCTGTATGCCGACTCGCAGATCATCGACAGGTTCAACCCAGAGGAGGAAGAGATGCCGTACTACTCGTCGTATCAGCCCATCCTGGCCCCGGGGATCGGCATGGGGCTCCTGGACATCCACACAGACAGGTGTGTATTCGGCTCGTCAGAGTTTACATGGATCCAGGTGGGAGTTGGAGAACTAATAAGAAGATGAAGCTCAATTTGCATGATAATCAGCGTCTTCTGTTTTTATTAGAGGATTTCAGAACGCTCTCGGGTACATTTAATCCGATAAAGCACAAACATTTGTGACATTTTAAATCATTACCTTAGAAATATTTGGTATTAATTATGCATGCTGCATTGTATAGTATTTAGTCATAGACTGAGGAATAAAACATAGCTGATGATACTTCTGTGCTTTGATAGTGACGTGAAACGTAAATCAGTGAATCTGGGTTCGATTGCTCTGTGGTCTTCCTGATGTGTGGCAGTTTTGGAAGTGAATTTGAATTATGCTACTTACGTTTCAAAGTATTAAATTCAGTTTTAGTTTAGCAAAATCCGTTTTTTAACCCAATAGGTTTACTTTCAGATTTTAGCGAATGCAGATTCAGCTTCTGATGGCACAAGTTTCTTCCAATATTAATAAAATCTTTAAGAAATACTGAAAATATATATATATATATTGTGATAAATAATGTTACTAGAGAGAGAGACATTTGATAAAAAATGTTACAGTATCACCTCTAATTTTCTTTAAATTTTTTGCCTAGCTTCCCTCCACCAACCACCGGTTACACATGCAGATGTATTTTTTACACTTCTATGTTCAGGCTTCTCTGCATGAAGATAGAAGTCAGTCCTAAAGGTTTCTCAGTTTATAGCTCAGTTATATGACACCAAGGAGAACTGTGCTCACTTCAGGTTAGTCATGTAAAAACAAGGTCATTAATTCAGGGAGTCTGCAAAAAACACAAAAATCAAAATACTCTGGCTGCTGTATTTACATCCACCCCCGAATTTAACACCAAAGTCTGGCCGTCTGTTGGCTTGAAGGCAGCAGAGCTGTCGGTCATCTCAACCCTCCTCCCAACCTAAAACACACAAACGCATCATTAGCTGAATTGACTTGGTGTCTCGTTTTGCTCTAACCTCACGCAGTACTAAGTAAATAAAGTTACATCTGATTTTTTCTCAACAAGCCAGCTTCTTGTTTCTGATGGGAAACTAAAGGAGTCAGAACACACAAAGAATCGGGCGACTATATATTTACTTTACAGTAAGATATAGTATTAACATATTACAGCAACACTAAGTAAATTTTGAAACCTTGTTGAATGACACCTCTGTCATGGCCAGAGGGGGTCCGTATAACTTTAACCGTCACTAAGCAATTTTGAGGAGGGTGGCAGGAACCCTGCCTTCTACAAATGTGCTGACTGCTTTACGGCATACGTCACTTCCCCCGTTTCTTATCTCCAACATCATTATCTGACATTGTTTCACCACAATTAGATTCATCACCTCATCGCTATTCATCCTTCACACAGACACTGGAGACAGAAAAGTACTTCAATCCAACTGATCAGGATTTTACCGCGCTGGTGCTCATGGGAAATGGAGTCCTCCTTCAGGCTAAAACAACTACCGCTTTTGTTTACACTGGGTGCCAAAATCGACCCAAACTGAAACTTCTTTAGAGTTGCTTTAAATTTAGACCAAATCCAGTAAGTTTGTTTTCCTTTATAACTCAGTAAAATGTATAAACCCACTAAAAACTCAGTGGCAACTTTAGGTCCAGTTCCTACGTGTGTATTTAACAAGTAGGGAGGATCGGTCAGTTGTGTTGGGCCAGGAGTTTGACCTCAGACATCATTCATAGATGTTCTTTTCTCTTTATCGAGTGTTTTAGTTTTATGTTGCCAGATTTGTCAAAGAGAAAAAGGAATTTCAAACAAACTTCATAACTGGAAACGGTTATTGGAACTTTCTTGGAGTGAAATCGTGTTGTGTTGTCTTAACCCCGACCGTCTTATCTCCTCCAGGCAACGGGAAAGGAGTTGCTCTGAAAACTCCAGCAGCAAATCGAGCAACAGCATGTCCAGCATTAAGCTTGCTCCAGGGATGACCTCCAACAACATCTACAAGGTCACTCAGAGTCACGACAAGGAGTCTGCTATCTCCTCCCTACCAAGCCCGGAGAGGCGAGGAGGTCTGCAAAGAATGGTGGGGCAAAGCCCGGCCGTGCGAGGATCTCCAAACGGAAACGGTCACCCTATCAGCGAGCGCCCGTTACCCATTTACGGCCAGCCGACAGGCATCGAGTGGAACAAGCACAGCTCCGCCGAAATCCTGCGAACGAGCTTTGGAGACACATCCACCAAATTTCAGGGAATGGGGTTGTATGACTTTAAACCAGGCTTGTACCACAGCGGCACAAACGCAAACCTGAACCATAAGGTGCAGACGGCGCCCCAAGTCAATGACGCCAAACTGACCCCGAAGCCGTGGACGCCCAACAAGCAGTTCCTCAGCAAAATGTCCGACAAACACCTTTCCTACCCCTCCAAAGAGAAGGAGACCTTCAAGTTCAGGAGGCCTCCCTCCCCCCTGAACTCCTCGTCCTGGGCGTTACCAGAACTCTCTCCGCCAGAACCGGAGAGCCAACAGTGCCCGCCGCCGCTAACGCCGCCGCCGGCTTTCATGAGCCGCCAGGACCAGAAGCGAATGACGCTGGGCCACAGTCAGCTGGACCTGGTGAACCAGTACAACAAGAGGAAGCCAAAGCAGGCTTACAGCCGCTTTGAGCTGAAGAGCAAAACCTGAGGGACATCCCGGCGTCTGCTCGGACTTGAGGCGTTGTTTTCTAAACCTTTTATAAGTTGTGGTTTTGTCTCCTTGAAAACTTATGTTTGCGATAAATAGCACTTCAGCCGCTGTAATGACAGGAGAAAGCTGATTTAAAGAGGTTGTTCTGTTTTTAGAACGATCTGACCTGCAGTGTTGATACTTCAGAGAAATCAGCAATGATTTATAATTCATCCGTTTCTGTTTCACACAGCAAGTTCTGGAAACAGGACAGCGTAGCGGAGCGCTAACACTGGGAACGATCTTATTGTAAATAGAACTGGGATCATTTTGCTGTCAAATGGTGTTTTTGTTTTAAACCATTGTTTTATCCCCTCCACCATTAAAAAAAACACAAAAAACTTTAAATCAAGGTAAATGGAAGTCTGAAAATCATTGAAATGTCAACGTAATTGTATAAATCCTATAGCTGACATTCTAAATCTGGTTGAAATTAATATTAATCTTTTTTTAAAGGCAGAATGCACTAAAAATCATTCCCTGGCTTCAAAAAGAAAAAGATTCTTGTTGAAGTTCTGTTCATGTTTAACTTTTTTCATATTTAGTCACTATTAAACCATTCCAGCGCCGACCGTGCAAATGTAACCTGAGACCTGGGTTGAATCCCAGTCGTATTTAAAGGACCAAACCGGCCCAGATAAAGAAGCAATGATGTTCTCAGGATTATTAATGAACATTAGGGACCAGAGCTCTCAGAACTGATTTATTTTTATGAGTGTTCCTAACTAACGATCAGCAGCATCATGTTTTTATATATAAGCAACCTTTAACCAGAAGCCGGGCTTCTGCCTACAGTTCTCTAGGAGTCCGTGTTCTGGTAACTCGTGCCTTGATCCTCCTGCCTTAAGGTTCATAGCCAGGTTTCTGAGCGACTCCTCTGCCGATGAGTCAGGTCCCAGCTTCAGCTCGAACAGGAGCGAGGGACAGAAGAACGTTTCCCTCCCAGCAGCACGATGAAGGGGATCTTCTGTGTTTACAGGCTGCCTTTAGATTCTGCTCTGGTTTCACTGGTTTGCCTCTGAAATCTTCTTTGTATCCAGATGTTTGTAAAGCTCCTAAACTGCAACAGAAGCTGTTTCCTCTTAGAATGGAATGTGATGACCATCAACGTCTGACCGTTGATCACGTGTTTCTGTTTGTTTACAGCTCATATCTCTGATTTTTAGCTCTTTTGTTTGGTTGTGAGAACGTGGAGCCATCGGTTTACCTGCAGTTTGTCCCGTTCGGCTGATTAATCTCCGTTTTTATTGTGTATTCGGGAAAGAAGTTTGATGATTTTCTGTTGTTTTAAAAGACATTTATTAATGGGAACAAAATGTGAACTTTGGACTTCTTGTTTAAGTTGATCTTGATTTTTAAGATGAACAAATTTTAATAAAAGCAAACAGTCGAGTAGTTTCGGCTTCACCTTCATTATTGACAACAAAACCAAAATATGTGAAAAAATCTCCGGAAATAAATCTAGATTTTATATTATAAACAAACATTATTAATCGTGTTGGTCTTGTGAAGTTCTTGGTGTTTTCTTTTTATTATTCCCTGTTTATGAAAACATCTCCAGGTTTTAATTAGGAGAAAATTCCAGATCTTCCATCCCAGTCCGGTTTAACCATAAGTGTATGAAAAGATCTGGACCGATCCAGAATCAGTTCTCTCTAGAGGAACCAGATCCAGTTTACAGAAATCATTTTCCAGGTTTAGATGTTCTGATTGGGACCAAACATGATGATGATTCTAGATTTCTTCTTGGGACTTGCGTCCCTTGGTCCTCTCAGTGGCATTCGCTGCTCAAGACGTACTCCAGGACTTCCTCTCCTCCCTCCACTGGCTTCAGCCCCTGGGCTTCGCATGGATGTTTGGACGGGTCTATTGTCAACTCTGGTCTCAGGATTCCTTCCTGATCCCCAGAACGTCTGACTTCCTGTCAGGAAGTCCAGTCCCGAGGGTGATCCGGGTACGGGCCGCGCTGGGGAACAATGGAGCTCCAGCTGGACCGAACAATGAGACGAGCTGAAGCTGATGGCGTTTGTGTGAAGACGTCATCGGTGCGGGTTACGCTGACCTCGGCAGGATCCTCCAGGTCACCCTCAGCACCCAGTTTACCACTGGTTGGACTGGTGTCGCTGGTTGGCTGCCAGTGTGAGTGGTCGTGCTCCACGAGCTGTGAAGCAGAAGCAGCCGAGATCACCCGTGTTTGCTTCTGCGGGAGCCGTAAACATGTTTGGATGTTATCTGCAGGATGCAGGACATTTCCTGCCTCTCCAGCTCGTCTCTGGTTCTTTGTCTTTTCATTCGGCCTTGCGTTGCGTTCCCTCAGGTTAAAGACGTAGCCTCGTCCAGATTTATCTTCAGATTTGTGGTTTATTTTTGGATTCAGGAGGTTCGCCTGCCTGGTTCATGCATGCTCAGTATGAGGGATTGCTGTAAAGTCGACAACAACACAAGCCATTGTTTCTGTCTGCTGATTCCAGAGGAGTGAATGCTGCAAGTCAATGACTCCATGAATCTGCTGGGGTTCCTTAGATCGGAAACTTTTTCAAACTGATTTTTTTAAGATGTATCTTTGATTTTAATTGATTTTCTTGTTAAGTGCCTTGAGACGACATCTGTTGTAAATTGGCGCTTTATATATAAACTGATTCTTGATTCTGTGACTGAAAGTTTAATCTAAACCGAAAAACTAGGTCAATAAAAAAAAAACCTCATAGTACAAAAGTTCTGACGTTAGCAGAGATTAAAATATTATAAAATCTGAGCCTGTCTGTGAAACAGCGGCTCTGTCCAGCTTTTCTCTGTTTCCGGAGGTTTTTGTTTATCACAGACGGCGTGCAAAGCATGATGGGAGTTCATCGCTGATCTGGGTTCTGCAGCATCCAAATGCAGCATCTGCTTCTGTTGTAACAGCCGTGGAAGATCCCCAAAGGAGTCGCGTTTGGATGTTTACAACAGCTGATCAGAACCAAAGCTGGAAAACAATCCAACTTGGTTACCATGGTGATTCCCACTCTTTCTGGAGAGCCAATCACAGCTGTCCTTTCTTCAGACGGGCAGACAGAAACACGGAGGTGAAATCATGACTTCAGAAAAACTATTTTCGTAATTTTGGACACGACTGTGAAACACGTGACACGTATGGATGGCATAATTAAAAATGGACCAAATTTCAACCAGAGAAACAACTTTTCCAAAACCTATGAAACTAAAACTTACTAAAGATCGTGTATAAATGATGAAGCCGTGAATTTATAAAGCTTCCTGTAAATTAAGTTCATCTCCAAATTGCTCAGCAGATAGAATCATTAACAAACAGCAGATCTGATCAAAAAAAAACACTGTAGTTTGTTTCCTTATCTTCTTCGTTTTGGGTTAAAACAACCTTGTTCTGTTTTAATTTTACTCGCCGTACTAAATAGAAATATTCGAGTAGCAATACTTCATAAATATACAGCTCAATTAAATGTGTGGTGGAGTTAAATTCCTCTGAAATGTCAAAAGTAAACTAAACGTAACGATGGTGATGATCTGTATTACCCGCCTACCCAGAACTATAATATCATCTCCACTCAGAGGAAACGTCTTGATCAGATTAAAACCCAGATCGGCCAGTGTGAATGATTTTAAGAGAGACTTGTTGTCCTGACTCCCAATCTTGAATCCCAGGTTCTTTGGTGAGAGCTGAGCGGATCTGTTCTCCACGACATGTGGTTGAAATCAACAGATCAGGCCGTAACAACAAGCCGCTGCAAGAACCAGAGCCGCCCAGTTTTTCACCTCACGCCATGTTGGTTTCAAACACGTTTCCAAACACATTCCTGGTTTTCTAAAAGGTGCCTCCTGGGCGATTCCTGGGGTTTGCTGGTTGCTCAACTGTGTTTGTTCAGCTGGAATCCTTTTATTGTAAAAGTTCGACTCTAGAACCAAACCTGAGCTCCAACACCTCGCAAAGGGAAGCGTGTTTTATTTTGACGCTCACTATGAATCCACGTCTTTAAGCAAACATTCGATCGTTTTCCATATAAAAACAACTTTTAAACACAAACTAAACTGATCTGTTGGTTATTTTTGGAGTTGAAGTCGGAATGATCAAGAGGTTTAGAAGCTGAAAGCAAAGGATCAAAATTTTGGCAGTAAAAGTGACCTGACCCCTGCAACACCAGAGGCCAGCTTTGCTAACACCGTAGCTCTTGATGATCAAATCTGATTTTTGACTGAAAAACTTTTTGTTTTTGTTGCTGCTGTTGTTTTTTTGTTGTTCTTTTTAATAAGAAATGCACAAACATCAGAGTTTACGTCCAGATTTACCACATCTGGCTTCATCTGCTGCACAATTACGACGCACCACTCACCTTGATGATGGAAAATCCTGATAAAATGCGACAGAATACGAATATTTTTTGTCGTCTGAACAATAAATCAAGATGAAGGATATTTAAAAAGAACACAAACTTGCTAAATTGTTGTTTAATCCCACCCCCCCCTAATATTTTTTCCATTTCAGTTTAAATCTTTTAGAAAAATGTGATTAGATTACGTTTTTGTACAGTTTACCAGTTTTCCAGCTGTTTTTAAAGCAGTATTTGTGTTTATTATCGTCACTTTAATTATTATCACGATGGTGCCACAATTTCAAATCCATATCATGCACACGTTTAAACAGTTTTAGCAGCCATGTTTGTAATCTCCTCCTCTTCATCCTCACCGCGTGCCTTTAATCCCTCCACACGTCACATCTGTTCGTCAGACCTCATTAATTGAACTGTTTGTTTTTTACAGCCTTGAGCATGAATGAACGGAGCTGATAAATAAAAACAGAGCGACAGAAATGGAAACCCACAGGGTGCGGTGGATTTCACCATGTGTGGTTTGACCTTTGTTACAGTGGAATAAAGAGGGATTTATTAAAGGGATCAAAGCTACTCACGGGTTCGACACAGAGAATTAGTCAACCGGAAAAGCAGAGAAGAAGAAAATAAAGGTATGAAGTAAACTAAATTAATTTCCGTCCAATTACAAAACACAATCCAACTTAATCCCATATAAATCCAATGATTCAGATAAAATAAGATAAAATAAAATAAGATAAAATATACTTTAATGATCCCGGAGGAAACTGTTTTACAGTCTATCTTATTTTATCTTATCTTCTCTTATCTGAATCATTGGATTTTTATGGGATTAAATTGGATTGTGTTTTGTAATTGGACGGATTCCATGAGATTATGGTTGTGTTTATATAATTAAATGCGACACAAGTACATCTGGTAAATATTTATGTCCCAGAAAAATCCCCGTCCAACAGAATCTGAGCCTCAGATGTTTGTGCTGGGTGGAGAAGTTTTAGCAGAACTCGTTAATCTGACTCGTTAATCTGTGGATCCACAGAGCAGCTCTGGAACAAAAGCACCAGGAAAGCTCTTCATTCCTAACATCTCTGCAGAATCAGCTCCACCCTGCAGGCTCAGTGGGTCTGCTTCCGGGTCACGTGTTCTCTCACCTGAGACCCAGCAGCTTCCGCAGCAGGTGGTTCAACCCGGACCAGCGGCTTCTGCATCAGACTGCTGCCATCTGGTGGTTCAACCCTGCAAACACAGGCTAGATCTCTGAAAGTGTTTTTCTGGTTTTTACAACAACAAAAAACATTAATGCTGAATAAAAGCGACACAAACATCCAGAGAGAGATGATTCATCCAGGCTGAGCGGATCCCACAGACACAAAAACAGTTTAGCTTCAACTCAGGTTCCTCTGTGGTTCTGATCCATTCAGTTTTCAGTACAATTGATTGAATTTCTATAGATACAAATCACAGCAAAGGTCAACTTTATACACTTTCTACAAAAAAAAAAACATTCAAATCCATTAATTCCTGTTTAACGCAGATATGAACCAGAGCTCCAGGTTTATTAATTATTCTGAGTAGTTTAAATGGTTCCAATCTGAGAAACCCAGCATGGAGACACTGACCTGTGTTAGGATTAGTCAAGTTTATATTTACTTGCTGATTAAAACTCATATATACTTGTTTAACTATATGCATTGTGTTAGACTGATAATGAATGTGGAATAAAGCTTTTTGTGCTGCTGCTGTGAGACATTGATTGTCCAGTGGGCCTTGTGTGTGTGGAGCAGCTTGCCTCGCATCTATTATCAATCCATGTTATGCACCTGTTCTTCTTCACATCGCAACAACGCCAAGCCCTTGAACAGAACTCACTGATGATGAAGAAGTTCCTGTACTAAATGTCAGACCGGAACCAGAACCAGAAACTGGCTCAGAGGCAGCGAACCTCTGGATGTCCAGAAGGACAGAAGACAAGCGCAGGAACTGCGGTAAAAGAGGAAAACTTGATATAGTTACATCAGAAGATGCTCCAGAACGTCATAGACTGAAGGAAGGATTCAAAACAGAAATGATAAGATAGCGATTTAAAAAAATAGAAGCAGAACATCTTTGCTGTGATTGGTGTAGAGCATCAGATTACTGCTGATTTGCGTAAAGGCTTTGATTGGTCGGTTTCTTCCTCATCACAACTCCTGGTTTGCCCTGAGCCGCCTTTAAAAACGCCAAACTAGAAAGAAAGTGCACCCTCTTCACCTTAGGAGCCGGACCTGGTGATTCTAAAATGGCTGAACTTCGACCACTGTCATCATTCATAGAGGAAAGACTGAGCGGCTGAAACTGGGTCATTTGAGCGACATTTCACATATTCTGGTGCCGTCTGTTCATAAATCAGAGAGGACTGTGGGCCAGAACCGTGGGTGTTGATCGTGTGACCACTTTCATGTTGGTCAAAAAGAGACAGAGAAAGCTTGAAGGATTTAATGAGATGACTCGGCTTTCAACAAGAAAAGAAGACTGACTTGGTCTCTTCGTGTCTCTGGAGGTTCTGACTGAGGTTCTGGTCCGAGTCCATTCCCACAACCAGATTTAAAAGGGATTCAATCATCATCTAGAAGAAGAAGAGGAATCAGAAGAGTCAAACTGTTGAGTGCATTGGTACTTTTTTTTCTTTTTCTTGTTTTACTAAGGTGATATTCCTCTGCTGAAGGTTTGACCTCCAATCATCTGATTAATTCTGTTTTTTTATCGCCACAGATTCACTTTCTGGTGGGTTTGTTCCTCAGAACCGAATGACCTTACAGCAGGAATTGGTTCTGATAATTAACGTTTGATACTTTTCCTGAAGATGATAAAGTTGAGAGAGCAGACAATGTTAATCTATAAGTCAAGAGTTGCATTCACTCATGTGACTAATCCCTCAGCATCCTTCCTCCTCCTGAATCCGGACCAGACAGGATGAACCATCTCCTCCTCACTGCGTGAATGTTGAGCAGCTGACCTTCACGCCTCGGTGTGTGCACCACACCTTCCTGTTGCTTAGGATGCAGGAAATGTCTCAGTTTATGTTTAGAGAACTCGTCTCAGACGTGTAATCAAATCCGGTTTTTTTTCAGACATCTAATGGAGCCGCCGAGCACGTCACGCCAGACCCATTTTCCCGCCACCTGCTCCTTCCGGCGCAGCTTCAATTATGGATGAGCGACGGCTGATGCATAATAGATCTGTTCCCAGATGTCCGCCGATGAGAATGAAGGGACGAGAGAGGGGGGACAAAAGACAGGCTGGACATGAAAGCTGTCTCCAGCAAAGATCTGAGAGAGGCGCACAAATCAGAACAGAGTCAGTGCAAAGATGCGAGTTTCAGGAATCAGGAGCCAAATGAGCAAAAACACAAATAAAGCAAAATACCTCCAGAGGCAATGAGTCAGGAATCCAACCAGCAACCTGGTCTGGTAACCTGTTAGAAACAAAGACCGTCTTAAAACAAGGAAGCTGTTCAAAATACTGAATCTTTTAAAAACAAGGACCCTGATGTTTTTTGTTTTTATTGTAAAGGAATAAGAATTGAATTTGATTTGACAAAATTTGTGAATCTGTTCAAAACTTTCAGTCAGTCATGAATCAGTTCAGAGGAGAAACCAGCAGAAGATCTGGACCAGATAAACCAGTGACTCCATGCTGGTCCCAGTGACTCCATGCTGGTCCCAGTGACTCCATGCTGGTCCCAGTGACTCCATGCTGGTCCCAGTGACTCCATGCTGGTCCCAGTGACTCCATGCTGGTCCCAGTGACTCCATGCTGCTCCCAGTGACTCCATGCTGCTCCCAGTGACTCCATGCTGGTCCCAGTGACTCCATGCTGGTCCCAGTGACTCCATGCTGGTCCGAGTGACTCCATGCTGGTCCCAGTGACTCCATGCTGCTCCCAGTGACTCCATGCTGGTCCCAGCCTCCGCAGCGCCCCCTGTGATGATGATGCGCTCCTGCAACAACATCCATCACCTTCCTCCTCCTCTTCCTCCTCCTCTCTGGTACCCAGAGCGACTAACCTGCATCAGAGCTGATCGCAGCTCCACTCGTGCAGCTGCCGCTGAACTGGTGAACGGAACCGAGACACGAGCAGAACCGGGAGAACCGGGCCGACGCTCCGGGATGAAGCCCGGGCCAAACCAGCGTTTCCAGTGAGGAGCCTGGAGGGAGGCGGCGGCGGCGGCGGCGGCGGCGGGGGGGAAAGATCTCGGGGACTCGGCCATGGCGCCTGGAGGAGGCGGCGGCGCGGCGCGCAGGCGGCGGCGGGCCAGGCTGACCGGGCTCTGCTGGAGAATCTGCTACTTCCCGGTCCTGCTCTGGGTGGTTTCGGTGTGCGGGGAGGAGAAGACCTTCATAGTGGAGGTAAGAGCTGCGGCTTTTCGCTCCTGACTGATGCTCCCCGAGCTGCGCTAATAAAAAACAAGAGTCTCTGAGATTCAGCGTTTCTAATCAAGCCTGATAGTTTGCCAGCTTGATTCTCTCCCAGGATGATCAGAACCGGACCAACAGGCTCTGGTTCTCAGCCCGGTTCGGTTTCTGGAAGCACATGTTGACCAGAAACAACCCTCAGCACCCAGGAAGGTTTTTCTGCTCCTTCAGGTCCAAATATAGAAACTCTTCCATAATTGATGGAGCGGCTCTAACTTGGAGCGATGCAGGGAAACAGTGAAGGTGCTAAAGATGTGTCCCTGAGGTGGACTCGTCCTCAGCGGGACCGAGTCCTCTGCAGGTCTCCAGCTGGTCTCCATGTTCCGGTTCGGGGGGGGACTGCTGTCCTGGTTGTGTTGCTGGTGAGACTCTGATCCAGACAAAGAAATCGGCTGTGTCGGCGCTGAGCTCTGAGCAGAACAAAGGAGATGTTCTCACTCAGGTGGCCGAGACCACAACGAGTCTAGGGACAAAGACAGTGAACATCGTGTTCAGCTAAAGGATGTCAGAGAGTTCAAGGCAACAAATCTCGGCTGACGTCTGTCTGCTCGCTTCGTTAGGGTTCTAGCTGGGATCAGGAACCGCTCTAGTTCTGTTGGGGGCAGATAAATGGAGACATGAAACAACAGCTACTCCTCGTTTAGAGGAAACTATTTGACTTTGTCTCTTTCTTTGACTTTTCCTTTAGCACGTCTTGCTTTCCAGAGGTTTTACTTGCTCTCATTGGTTTTGTGTTGAAGTGAAGGATGCAGAGGGACAGAATGAAAAGTTGTTCCTGCTGTTAAAATTAATCTTTTTGTCCCAGATGATGACGTTTAGCGGCTAGAGTGGATTTCCCTTTTTCTTGGACATCACAACTTTCTTTCCAACACTTTAATTGAACACACAGAAGCACAAATATACTTACTTACTATACGTATTTATTTTTAAAATGCACATATTCATCAGAACTGAGCACGTTTCTGCCAGTGTTTAAAGGAATCTTAAATTCAGAGATTACATTTATGAAACAGAGAAACAGCAAAGGGCTGAAAGTACAGAGGAGGAGGAATGATGGTTTGGTTCTGTAGCCACAGAGCAATTAAGTCAACTTTGACCTCACTTAGGCTGATTGGCTGAAGGCTGGGATAAACTGGGTTTCAGAACAGGGACTGCAGTTTAAAGGTGCAGTATGTGCAGCTTCCTCTACAACGTAATTAATGACTATTGCAGGGCTGAGAGGCTACAGCAGAAATCCTCTCCAGTGTTTTCTCTCTAGCGGTGACGCGGCAGCAGAAGCGATGACTAACTTCGGATTGCCGAAGCAATAATGGAGGTAATTGGATGAAAGTGTGTCTCTGAACCCAGCCAGCCAGTTTCAGCTGTTTTATTTTTCTCCCTCATTCCCAGGAGGTGAGAGTTCTGGGAAACAGGACGATCATCGGATGGCTGTAAACACGGCATTAGTCCTGAGAAACGAGCTGCTCTTACCGAGCCCACAGTGGGCTGCTGTTGTGGAGGTGGCTGTGAATCAACACCTGCTTCCAGTCGCCGCAGCGCTGATTTTTTTTTCATTGTTGGAGATAAATACACACATTTGTAATGTTTCAGCGTTCATATTGACAGCCTCTTCCTCTCTGCCCCCCCCCTTCTTCTCAAGCCATTGTCTTCATCACTCCCACATTCGTGTTGTCGCTCGCTCAATGAAAATGCAGCTGGAAATAAACGAGGCTGTCACTGTGGGTTTGATGATGCTATTGTTCTGTCTGAAACCAGCGAACCCAGAACCGAGGAGGACGGTTTGTTCTGCCGTCATCTGTTCACCGGTTCACATGTAGCTGAAGAACATTTTCATCAACGCTGAACATTTTAGCTTCTAACAACAATAAAACTAAACAGGAACAAAACAGAAAACTGAATTATTTGTTCACATATGAAAGTCTCTGATCAGAAACGACTTATAGGATTCTAACCTTTATTTCAAACAATAATAAAAGCAGTCTGATAATCTTATAAGGAATAAAGAGACATGAACATAACAGCATGTCTCTCCCTTATAAGCATGTTTACTATGTTTAATAGGGAGAGACTTCACGAGGCAAAACAATCCGGCGCACAAACTCAGAAATGAGAGGAAGTAGTTGGTTCCAACCTACAGAGGTTTAGTTAGTTAGTTTTATTCCATCCAAGGCCCCAAATGAAACCGTTTCTGATGGAGAACATTTTTCCCAGTTATTTTTTGTGTGTCTAAGTGAAACAAAAGCCTTCATAACAACCAAAAATCTTATAAATCTTACAAATCACATGATTTATTCCCAATTGCGTGAGAAGAAACAGACTGTAGAGCGAATTTTCTAGAAGGATCCTCATTTTGACATTTAGACGATCAGTGAGAGCCTCCATCAAATCAGATCAGTAAAGTTTGTTTTGCTGCTGACAGTTGGAACAAAACATTGAGTGGCTGCTGTCGTTTAAAATGACTGAGTCATAAACCAGGTTTTTTGTAATATTCTTTTTCACTTCTTAAAAAATTGGTAAAAAAGCATGTTTAGAGAAACGCGTTTGTTTCTGTCGCCACTTTTGAACTTTAGCGTGTTTCTTCTTGTTCTCATATGTCAGAGGAAACTTCACACTGCTGAGTTAAAACCATTACAGAAATGTACACGCATGGCTGGTGGTGTTAATTTCTTCCAGGTTGGTTCTAATACTACCCCATGTGGTAAATACCCAAACTAGAGCGGTTCCTCCTGGAGCTGACCGTGGTGCTGAAAGGTTTTTTAAGCAGGGGCTGGAGGCAACCTGCCTAAAATATCTGAATTGAAATTTAGAAATGTTGAGAGAATGAATTCCTCTCGACCCTAAATGTTTATGCATTTAATGCAAATATATTTAGCTTCGTATTAGAGCTGCCCGGCTGTTGTTTCCTAAAGTTTACACTGTCCTGAAGTGAGTTATGAAGCTTATGTGGACTAAGTTTAGAAACAGCAGGATCAATCTTACTGATGTGTTTAATAAAGGTTATTCACTTCATTTTAGTTTATATCTATAGTAACAATTTTAAATACATGTCATCCTGAGGACTTTTACAGTAAAAAAAAATTCAAAAAGCTAGAAAGAAACAACAATGGAGGGGAAGGTTACCGAGCTAACAGAACGCCAGATCAGGTGCTGCTTCTGTGGGGCGGAAAAAATAAACTTTAAGTCGCAGCAACTAATGCAAATGGCAGAGAAGAGGAAGAAGAATGTGGCAGAATGACGAAAAGTTGTCAGATTTTCCCCCCACATAGTTCTATTGTGCTTCATTACAACAGTTCCCATTAATCTGGACTGTAAACAAAAGGCTGTTATTGGGGTGGATTCCCCAGCAGGATCGCCAGAGCAGAGACATTAATGCCGAGCGGATGACATTTATCTCTGTGGAGAACGGAGCAGACCTGAGCGCAGCTCTAATTTCAAATGAACACCTGGTGGACCTTCGTCTGTCGATAAGAAAAGCGAGCAGCCCTGAAAATCTTAGCCTTACCAGAGGAACAGGAACCGATTATCACCAACGGGACGTTTGATTTTGAAGCTGCTGCAGATCCTCCTGGTGTTTGCTAAAGGATTTATTAACAAATTAGGATTCCATTTAAAACCTCTGCTCACTTCTTGTTCATGATAAAGCAACCATGACCAAACATACAGTTTTCACTAACTGGATGCTGAACTGGTTTACATTTTTTCCGACATGAATAAGTGACTTTAAACCTTAATGAGGTTTTGGTGCTTAAGCTTTTAACAGAATGTTGTTTATGTCCCAGATTGATTAACTAATATACGGCAGCTTTGTTAGTGCAGCAGTTTCATAGAATTACCTGGGCAACAACTGGATGATGGACTGGTCCAGATATTCCTGTTGATCCTAATGCAGGACAGCTCTGGGTAAAACTGCTGTTTCAGCAACAAGCTGAGCTGAGAATGAGGCCCAGATGATCCAGTGTAGAATAATAAAGCAGTGTTTGCTTCTCTGTAAACATTGTTGCACCTCATTTATTCATTTACATCAATTTGAGGTTAGCTTAGCTTAACTTTGCCAATGGTCTCTACAGGAACAGTCAGAGCAGACTCTACTGTTCCTTGCTTTGCTCTCGACGAAGCCGGACGCTTTCTCCCGGCCTTCCCCTTATCTGTCCTGCTTCAGCTCTGCGTTTTGTGGTTTTTCATTCTTTTTCATTAATTTCTTTTCTCAGCAAGATGCCTCCTTTTTCTTTTTCTGAGGATGACTACGCTAATCTCCTTCAGAAACTCAACATGCTGGAAACCAAAATCCAACGACTAGAAGTAAATGCGTAAATAAATGGCAATTGCGATACAACTTTTACTGGACTCTTACTAGACATGATGCTGCAACCTGTCAGCTAATCAGCACGGGCAAGGACAATCAGAAACAAGAGGAGGTTGCTTTGAATAACAAGACAAGTAATGTCTGGAATGTACTCTGCGCTAAACCGAAGAGTAAGTCATCTCAGAGGAAGAAGAGAGAACCAGCCCTGTTTGGTGATATCTGCGATGCTACCGGCTGGCCTGCACTACTGACGAGACCTAAATCCTCCTCGACTCCGGTCGTTCGCAGGACACAGACTTGGACAGCTGTCAGTGGAAAACCAAAAATAAAGCTTCCTCCTCCTCAAACAACTATCCCACTACAGAACAGATTTGCACCACTACAGAAATCTAGTTCTCCACTTGATCACCAGGATGAACTCTCTTCACACAGCAAGGTAAACCGAAAAAGCAAATCAGAAAATAAAAGGCAAAGAGGGAAGCTAATGCCTGCTCCTGAGACTCTGATTGTTGGTGATGCTGCGGTGAAGGATTTAAGACATGTATGTGGGAAACGTACAAAAATACTGTACTTTCCAAAGGACATGGTATCAGATTTGAGAGACAATATTGTTGATATTCTGGCTGAACATCCAACTGTTAAGACCCTTGTTCTACACCTGGGATCTAACGACACTGTGAAACGGCAGTCTGAGGTGCTGAAACAGGACTTCAAGAAGCTGTTAGATACAGTTAATAATTTGGATGCTGACGTGTTCATCAGTGGCCCTCTACCACCAGTGAGAGGATATGAGGGGTTCAGCAGGCTGTTCAGCCTGAACAAATGGCTATCAGGTGTGTGTGCCACTTACACCTTTAGTTATATTGACAATTTCAGTTTTTTCTGGGACCGCAGACATTATTTTAAGGCAGATGGTCTCTGCCTAAATAGATCTGGAGTCAGGCTCTTTGCAGCTAATCTATTCTATGTTTTGAGTTCCCATTCTGCTCCAACGGCCAAGGACAGAATGGAGCGAAAACATGAAGAGAAGGATAAGGATGTGACGCAGCCCAGAGATTACCTGGAGACGGCGGCACCCCAGCCCCGACCTGCACCTCCAGATGACGTCCTCCTGGAGCTCTCTTAGATACCGCCCAGCCACATGCTCAGGTTGGGTCTAAAAACAGCAGTACCTTGATTTGGTCATAGGACATTTATGATCCACAGAGGGATCAGAAATATTTATAATCCACTAGGTTTGTGTTTCTTTTGAGCCATGTAGACGTGTAGTTCCTGTCTTTCAGCCAGCTGACCAGTCCTGTTCTCCTAGTTGAGTCAGGTCACTAAGACAACTGTGTGTCTTGTGTCTCTCTCTGTTGTTCTGACCCGATCCATCTGACCGGGACTCACTCTGACATGCGTTGGAGGAAGAAACTCTCCTGACCGAGTAATCCGATCTCATCCTGAAGGGATGAAGTTCAGAAGTCCTGACAGAAAATCTCAACAGCTGCGCCGAGATATGCTCTCAGTGAGAAACTCCTCAACAAACGTCAAGCTGCATCAGCAGCCGCAAGCCGAGGGAGATCAGCTTCATCATTCGCTCGCCGCTCCGCTTCCACGCCTGTTTTCACTTCTGATCGCTGAGATCAAATCAGTTTTTACAGCTGCTGCAGCGAGTCTCCAGCTGTTGTCGTCAGCTTTTAAAATCAGTTTATATATTTTGAAACCGCACAGATCTGGACTTACACAGGTAAATATTCGGGTTCGTTCTGCAGGAACGCAGAAAGCTTCATAAACACTAGAGCTCAACAGCAAAGGGGACTCTGCATTTCAAGCTTGATCAGAGCAGATACTGTAGACCCAGAATGGACCAGATGTGGTCCAGATGTGGTTCTGACTCCAGGTTTCTCATCTCGTCTGTCGCTGTCATGGCGTCTTTTTTATCAACACTGCTGCCACATCAAACAGAGGGTCTTCTGGGTTTTAAGGAACCGGCTGGTCCAATCAGCAGCCCGTTAGCAAACACAGTTGGACTCCTGTACATCGAAACAACAGATTTTAGAGCTCATCCATCCCAGAATAACAAGTCAGTCTCTTTCTGAACCTGGACTTCTGATCAACATACACATCATACATCATAATCTGTTTCTGTCACTGGTCTGTATTTGGACTCCATCGACCAATCAGAGCCGTGAACTCCGTGCTGTCACTGATCTGTTTGAATGAGTGGTTTAGTGTGACTGGTAGTGGGAAATAACCACATATACCCAGCATAACCTGAAAAGCTCTGCAGCAGGTAAGGGTTCACCTGGAACTAGTGGCGTTTGACTTTGTGACATGAAGTTAGAGCAAGTTTCGTTTAATCAGATCTAAACTTTCGTTTAGACTTGATTTTTTTCTGTTATCTGTGCATTTGTTTACCTTCAGAGAGATACATAGAATAGAATAGAATAGAATAGAATAGAATAGAATAGAATCATCAACAGTTGGTAGATTTTGGTGCAGCAGCATCAACTTGACACACAAAGAAAGCAAATAGGCTCCCACACAGTTGGTACCGTGTATCTGCGTTGGTATCGAGCGATGATACTTTTTAAACATAAAGGTATCAGTTCAATAAGCTAAACTGGGCCAATACTAACCAATAAAACAACCAGCATTTACTTTCATCTCGTTGCTGTTTGTGTTTCTGGAGGGAAGGGCGGTGATCATTTAGTCATGTGACATCAATGGAGGATTGTGGGAAATTTAGCTGAAGCAGAAAAGCAAAGTTAACAATGAGGTCATTTTAAAGAGTAAAATTCATGTATTGAAATTTGATCAATATAGAAAATTCATAGATACTATACAAGATTTATAAGAAGGGCAAATTATTATTGAATATCTATATATTTATATCAGTGTTTCTGGGGGGGGATCTTTCGTGACCTTTTAAAAAAAAGTCACGCTCTGAATTATTAATGATGGGCTGGAGAGAGAAGCTCTTTGTCTCTCCAAATATGGCTTTACGTCATTTACAGAAGGAGAACACAGAAGTACTCCCTGATTTGAGTTACTAAGGAATCTGTTGATTAAGGATCGGCTCCAAGTCCAAAAACTCTCAGCTGTGTTTTCAAAGGTTTAGTGTTTATTTCTGTCTTCTTACGGTTTCAGGTCCGACTTTCTGATGCAGCGCTTCGTGTTCTGGGTTTCAGAGACGCGCTTTTATTGAGGGGAGATAAGAACGTGTGGCATGGAAGCTGCTCTGCTGCAGACAGAAAAGCTCTGCAGAGGGTGGTGAAGGTTGCACAGAGGACTGTTGGAGTCAGCCTCCCCAGCACCACAGACATTTACACCTCCAGATGCAGGACGAGGGCCTCCGGCATCATGAAGGACCCCACACACCCAGCACACTCAATTTTTGTCCCGCTACCCTCAGGCAGGAGGGTGCGGAGCATCAAGTGTAGAACAACCAGACTGAGAAACAGCTTTATTGCTGAAGCTGTGAGACTCTCAAACACACGCAATGACAACCAGAACTGAAAAACTCTTTCTCATTTAACCGGCACTGTTCACTTTACTATCACACTACTATCATACTTGTGTACTATCATATTGTAGATTTTGTGTAGCTCAAATCCTATTTCTCGCATAGTTATTATATTCTTATATTTTATTACATTATTTAAAATTGCTATCAGGGTGTAAACTGGACCGGGGGATTAGAATTTTCGTCCCACCTCATGTACCACATGTGACGTGATGACAAATAAAGATTCCTTGATTCCTTGATTCCTTGAGAAGGAAACATGTGTTTGCATTCCTGATCTGAAAGAATCCCTGGGATTCTTTGTGATCTGGACTTTAACTAGGCCTTTAGAGCACCCTGGTTCCTTTTCAGCCATTCTCGTATAGATCTGCTTTTGTGTTTGGGATCATGGTTCTGTGCAGATGGTCTTCTACATGACCTTTTGACCCTTTTCCCATGATTTCTCTGCCAGACGTGGCTGAAGAACTACGGCTACCTGCTGCCTCATGATGTTCGAACATCTGATCTCCGGCAGGAGAAGGCCATGCAGTCCGCCGTGGCCGCCATGCAGCGCTTCTACGGGATCCCAGTGACAGGAATCCTGGACGAAACAACGATAGAGTGAGTAAACATGAGAACTGGCTTCTTTTTATTTTCCCGTGCTGCTCTGTGAGGAATCAAAGCTGAACCCGCTTGTGCAGGTGGATGAGAAGGCCTCGCTGCGGCGTTCCTGATCATCCTAACACCAGCCGGCGGCAGAGAAACAAACGCTACGCCCTGACGGGACAGAAATGGAGAGATAAGAGGATCACCTATAGGTAATTCACCGTCTTCCTCCGTGTGTCTTAACCGTGCAATTGTGTGTCCCACGGTGCCCTGAACGCACCACGTCTCTTTGCCTTTTCTGGTTCCTGAGCTGGTGAGAGCATCGAGTCTAAAGCAGATTCGGATTCTCCCAGGAGACATTGAACACGTTCCAGCTCGTTTGCTTCTGATACTGACGGTGGAAAACCTGGACAACAACCAGGAAGTGTTTTTATTTGTGTGGTATTTGTTTCTTATTGAATTAGATAAAACAGGTTGGACTAAACTTGCTCTAAATTTAAATTGCTCTAAACTAAAGTGAAACACATTGAAATTAAAGGACTGAGCTGCAGCCCCGTCATGTTTTATCAAACTATTGTTAACTTATCTGTGAGCTTTCTGGTGATAGTAGAGATGGGAGGTTAATGATGTTTTAGTTTAAGACTTGAATTAAGGGTCCACCAATATGAAAATGTGGGTTCATATCCGATACTAATGTTTCCGATACCAAACAATCCTGGCATCCATAGCCTTACTATCACCCACTGAAGCCCTGCCCAGCCAGGACCGACACCAAGCTTTTAGTGCTGCTGCTCAGATCGGGTCGAGGAGAATAAACTCTCCATCTTCATTAAAGCACACGAAGGCACAAAGCCAGAGATGGTTTAGATTAAATATATAAGCATATATGAGTGAAGCAGGGCTATAAATCAGAAAGAGATCTATTGACTCTGACTATAAAAGGTATTAATCACAAGTGTTGGGATGAGTCACTTTAAACAACAAATACAAACAAAACATGGTAAACATGATAGCAGCTTTCTGGAGAAGCTCTGTTAGTTTATTTCTTTTAAAACGTTAATGTCTCTGTTTCTGGCTGAAACATCACTTCCTAGATGTGGATGCTGTGCAGGTGGAAGGATTGTTGCTAGTTTTCTCTTTTACTTTTGGACCTTTGTTTGATGCGTAGTCGTAGCGACAAAATGGTTCACATCTGGCAGCTGCTGATTAGTGTCACAAAAGCTGAAATTATTACAAGATTGCAGCCGTAAACCCCAGATGAATTTAAGAGAGAAGAGAGAGAAAAAGGAAGCTCTCGCCATATCTTCTATTGATAACCAAACAAAGATCTGTAGTAACAAACTGGATGCTGCTAACTCTCCTGAGATGATTGTAGATCCACAGATTTTCAGATCAACACAGGAAATCATCCTGATCTTCAGCATCAACGACAAATCTTTGAAAAAGCTTCGATTTGGAATCATTTTATTTCCTTTTGGAATTAATTCAGTATATTTTTAATAACAAACAATGGAACAATGGTCCTTTTAACTTTTGTTTACCATAAAAATTACTCCCAGATATGTTCATCTCCTTCTTTCCTTTCTTCTCAAATCCCCAGATGTGGCAGGTACTGATCCAGGTTCTGGTGGAGGTTTAAAGGGAGTTGTTCCTCTCCTGTCTGTGGTTCCTTAGATTAAAAAACCGTTGAAACTAAATTAAAATGAATTCAACATAAAGCTCTGATTGATGAACCAGGATCAGCGAATAAATGGTTGGATTTAAATGATTCTTGTGTGAACTCGCGCTTTGAAAACGAGCCATCGAGGACGTTTAACCTGAGGGCAGAGAGAGAGTTGGTCAACTTTTGATGATGTCACTGCTTAATTTAAGGAATTCAGAGGTAAAAACTCTACAGCGATTTTTATTTTTACGCACCTGTACTGGACGCCATCGGCTTTTGATCCGCCCATCCTCGCCCTCTGCCTCCTCCACATCGTCCCACTCAGGCCAGTATTGGGTTAATGCAAAAATCACGGCGTTCCCGCGGGACGCTGAAGGCATCCCGGCTCTGCAGCATTAGATAAAACCCACAGAGTGAGCTCACACTGCGATCTGGTTACTCTTCATCGAACGACGGCCTCCTCCTCACATTTCAGCCCAAGCGGCCCTGATGTCCAGTCCAGCAGCCTGCGATCGTTTTAAACCAGATCATTCGTCTTCTCGGGCGCCGGAGCCTCGTGTTTCACCCCACGGTTCATACAAGGCTGATTTGTGTTTGGGAACAGTTTAGAGAAGGCTGGCTGGATCTTAGCATTTATGAAACATGACGTATTTATTCCCACATGCTGAGTTTTGCTCCAGTTTCTCATGCGTTCACCGGCTCCTGTGGGAGTGTTTGGTTTGTTCTTGGTGGAGGCTGCATCTGTGAGAGTTCATCCAGGGATGTTCCTACGCTCAGCTGCGTTCTCTGAAGATGGAGACGTTCGAAAAAATCCCTCATTATGTTCTGTGAAGTCAGTCGGCGGCTGAGAGGAGCAGCCGAGGAAAACAACAAACCAACAGCAATAAAACAATAGGAAACACTCAACGGCATGAAACCTGGCGTTAAGGAGCAAACTGGGCCCAGCAGTTCTGAGCACAAATGATTTCTGCTAAACAACAACAGACTTCAGATGCAAACAATCAAACAAACAAACAAACATGATGCACAAGACAAATAGTTTCTATGAAAACAATAAAAGGATCAAACAAGACCAGAGCTGAACTTTCTTAGCGATCTGATGAGATTCCTCAGATCGTTTAGAGATGTTGGATATGGAACTAAAACGTTTTTGTCTATGTCTGTATTCACGTCCTGAATCAAGAGATTCTGTGAACATTTGTTACCAACACTCATCAGCTGTAGTGAGACCTTCTCGAAAATGCGAGACGTTCATTAAAAATAGTGTTTATGGAAAACAACGATACCTGCAAACCTGTTTAGTTTGGTGGAGATTCTCTCTCCAGGTTTTAGCTTTGATCGCCGTATTTGTTGGTTATTTTTTTGTACCTGAATGTTTTTACCACATGAGTTTCCTTCATGTTGTTACAACAATTTAAACTCAGTTGACTTATTCGGATGAAGATTCTTTACTTGTTGCAGAGTGCTGGTTAAATTTTCCATATCTGATAGTCAGGGGAGATGCTCGCTAGGCGTCGTCTCATTTTCTTTTATCAAGTCTTGTGTAAATTTAAATCCTTTGTGTTCCAGCTTAGATCCAATTCAGTTTCAGGTCACTTTATTTATGCAGCGCAAATTCACAACATGTCATTTCAAAGCTCCGTACAAGAGAAATTATTTCAGTTCATGTGTCCATCAATCAGATTGCTTGGAGTCGTTGACTTCAGCCTCCCAACATCTTACAATATGTATTTTAATTCTGTTAAAACATATTTTTAACAGATCCTTGCAGGGATTCTGTGCTGGGAAATTTCCCGTCTGCTGGTCTGGATTCATTTCAGTGAAAACTGAAGCTGATTTTTCTCTGATCTGAGTTTTTGATTGTCCTTGTCCGACATGAGAAAGATGTCCAATCAGCAGCAGTCAGAGCTTAAAGACGCTTATGATCATTTCAATCAGGTTAAAGAAATAATAAATCTAATTTCTGTTCCCCAAACATCACCAGATGTTTGTCTTCCTGTTGGATTTGTTTCTCCTCTTCTTTTTGAAGCTAATTATTTCATCATTTATTTTCCTGCATGTATGAGGAGGAAGGCCGGACGTTTCTCTCTTTCTCCGTCCGTCTTTTATTTTTTTAACCTCCTCTTATTGCACCGTTTATCCATCCGCTCCAACTCTTTTAAAAAGCAACACAAAAGATAAATTTTTTTTTAAAAAGAGCCATCAGAGGACGACGCAGGCAAGATCCACAGGTGAGATCAGCGATAAAATGCCCTGAATAGAAATGGACGGCACGTCTCCTCCTGCAATTACTGTGAAACGACCTTTCTGCCTCATTTATCTGCAGCTGAGCGCTTCAGGCAGCAGCTGCATACGGAAAACAGCTTTTAACGGATCACATTGTTATTTTTTATTTACAATTCTGGATTTAATTTCTTTATTTTAAATGTATTTTCCTTAAATATTTCAATGTTATTATATTTCATCTCTCCATAAACTGTTACCAAATAGAAATTTTGCTATTCTTTAATTTATTGGTATCTTATGTTTTATTTCACATAAGATGTAAAGGATGAACAGCTGGTCGGGAATTGAACCACCAAAGTGCATTGAGGACTATAAATGTGTATATTTTATTTGATGTTTGTCAGTGGACCAAAATCCAACTCTGAATCCTGGTGTTAAGATGAAATACGGTTTTTAAAGCAATACTAAGTAACTTTTTAACCATCATAAAATATTTTCATCAATTTAGTGAGCATACGTCGACTTACAGCTCGTTGAATGACGCCTCTGTCATGGCCCAAGGGGGTCCGTATGGCTTTAACCGGCACTTAGCAACTTTAGGAGGGTGGCAGGAACCCTGCCACACAAAACAACTACAAATGTGCTGACTGCTTTACGGCATACGTCACTTCCCCCATTTCTTATCTCCAACATCATCATCTGACATTGTTTCCCCACAATTAGATTCATCACCTCATCGCTATTCATCCCTCACACAGACACTGGAAACAGAAATGTACTTCAATCCAGGATCAGGATTTTACCACGCTATGTGCTGGTGCTCATGGGAAATGTAGTCTTCCTTCAGGATAAAACAACTACTGCTTTTATCCACTGGGCCGCCAAAATCAGCCAAAACTGAAACTTCTTTAGTATTGATTTTAGATAAGGGAATACAAAAATCAACATCCAACTGACAAATGATTTAAGGTAAAAAAATACTACAAAACAGGACAAAAAAAAATGAAATAATAAGGAATGACTGATATTGACTGGTGCATCTCTTCACCAAACTGCCCCCTCTGTTCTTCTCATTAACCCCGCTTTCTTGTTCTCTGTCTGACTGTCCTTCCTGTCCTCTAATTGGTCCGTTTCTGAACTGCTTCCTGTGAGGAAAAACTATTGTTTTCTTCTTTTTCCCAGAATATCAAACTACACCCCTAAAGTCGGGGAGAGAGACACTCACAGAGCGATCCGACAAGCCTTCAACGTTTGGCAGGCTGTCACTCCGCTCTCCTTCCAGGTCAGAAACCTCCCCTCTGGTCCTGATCTCAAAATCTGTCGCTACAAATTAATGTGATGCAAAACCTGCTGAGTAATGCAAAGATGGAGGAGATTCTGTCAGCATGGTTATTTATATAAATCTGCATAAATAACCACATCTTGAGAATAATTAGTATGCAATCTGCAAATCGTTTATATATATATATATATATCTGCAATCTGCAAATCGGCACTTTTTGTTGTATCTGTGTTTGAAACACCTGCTGAGTTTTAATGATTTTTGGCCAAAGTTATTAAGAGACACTGTGAAAGTTAAAAAGAGCTACAGGTCCCATGCTATGGAGTAAGATCGCTGTTAAATCGGTGTAAGCACAACTCTAACATTCGTGTTTGTATGTCAATAAAGTTCTTGTACCCAAAATTCTGATGAAATATTTGTGAGTCTGAAAGTATAGATCTCTAATTTATACGATTACCAACTCCTCCTTTCTCTGTGGACACAAATTCAACTTTGTGGGTACGAGTGAAATAATTGTTAGAATGACGTCACAGAGCAGAATAATCAATCCATTATCTCATCGAACACAGCCGCTCTAAATTTAAAGATGGTGGAAGACAGTCGACCGGTTGGAGTTTGTTGTCGTAGAAATTCGAGTTGTATTCATAAGACTCTACACTCACTGCTCTTAGATTCAAACTCTCAGACTCATAAATATTTCAGCAGAATTTTGGGTTCAAATCTAGATTGACATATAAACATGAATGCAAGTGTTAGAGTTGTTGTCACACCTTTTTGACAGCGATCTTACACCATACCACGCCTGCTTTAGGTTTACAGAGGATGAACGATGTAAATTCACTTACGTTTGGGGTTTTCCTCCCTCTTATCAACTCAGGAGGTCCCAAATTCAGATGTTGAGAACGACGGGAAAGACGCCGACATCGTCATCTTCTTCGCCTCCGGTTTCCACGGTGACAGTTCTCCGTTTGATGGGGAGGGGGGCTTCCTGGCCCACGCCTACTTCCCGGGCGCCGGCATCGGAGGAGACACCCACTTTGACTCTGACGAGCCGTGGACGCTGGGAAACGGCAACCATGACGGTGAGCGTCTGATTGGACGAGCTGTCGGAGACAGAGACGCCCCTCCCTGGAGTTTTCCCTTCTGCGTCTCAGGTTTGATGCATGGCTGCTTCGATACGGCGGCAGAGAAGCTCGGACTGAAGCCAGTCTGAGGTTTCTGCTTCCTAGACCAGATCTGTTTACCTACCGCTAGAATCTGCTTCCTGATTCCAGGAGAAAACCTGGCTTGGTTTTTACTTTGACTACGTTCACACAGCATGTCTGGATGCGCAATTAGAATTTTGGATGTTGTGTGAGTTGTTTTTTTTTTGCATGCTAGTTCCCTCTACCAATCAAAGGCGAAACCATCAGACGTCTGTGTGAACAGTTCAAGACCCCAAAGCGATCTTTGTGCGCAGAACAAGAATGTAGACGTCCCCCGGCAGTGCCGCGTTTACGTCTCTGGATGGACGTTAAAGTTTGTTGGGAAACGGGAGCTGACCGTTTCGTCACAAGATCAGAACAAGCTGAAGGGAGCTGAGGAAAAAAAGAAAGCTGAATGAGGCACCGCTCGCTTCGGACGTTGTTTACGTCCAGATTTAGCACGTCTGGCTTCTTCTGCTGCATGATTATTACATACGTCTCGCGTTTATGGCAGGAAAGTCGCATAAAACACGACATGACCGCTCAGACTGCAGACAGTTGTAACACCATCAGGTTGAGTCTGAGGCTGATTTGGATGTGAGTCTCATCTGAAGAGATTTGGCTTGTGAGCAAAGATGTTGGTTTCAACATCTGCATTCATGCCAAAACAGCAATAATAACACCTATAATAATAAAAATGGTTAAAATTGACAAGCCCACATCCTGCTTCACCCACCACCGTGCTCAGCAGTCAGAACGTTCTGTAACTACTGATAGTCTGTGTGGTTTCTGGTTCCCTCCATTGCGGTTCTGGTTCCAGTTCCTCCAGATCGGCTCTGCCAACCAAAAATCTGCCGCCATCTTGTTTCTCCATCAATCAATCGGCCGTACTGCTACAGGGGCTTGACCTTTAACCTTTGAACTGCCCAGTGAGTCGAGTAAAGATTGCGAGGTAGTGATTAGGTTTCTGGTAATTTCTCTGAGCTTCCCGCTCTGACGCCGGGTTGAATCCATTGGGTTGTAGACGACCTTTCACCTCTCCCGAGTTCTGCACACAGGATCTCTGTTCTGGTTTTATTTTCATTTGAATAAATTATTCATGTGTATTTTGAATGCTTAGAGTTAGATTTTAATGATTTTTTTAACCATTCCTACAATGTTCAGAATAGTTTGGATGACGTTGGAGGCACATCAAGTTAAAGTCAGGAGAAGATCGACGGCGGTGACAGGGTTCTTCCTCAGGGTTCTGGAGGCACAGAAAAATATGCAACGGAAGATTTCTATTGAGTTTTTGACGTTTCTGAGGATTTTTAATAGAAACTTCTCAGAATCTGTTACTCTGAAGGTGTTTCATGGCTTAAACTCTAAACGTGAGTCTGCTTGGACAAATACTCAGAAAATTACATTCAGCCTACAGATAATCTTTCACTCCCACACACGTGCACACGCTCCTAGTCACGTGCACGCGTCCTTGGCGTAATTGAAAGATAAGGGAGCAGATAGCGAAGCGTCAACCTGATTCATGGTGTCGTCTTCAGCGTGAGGACAAACCGGACACTTTTTTTAACTTCGGATTAAAACTTTGTGTTCTCACCTCAGTCAGTTATTAACCTGCGGACACCTGCGGGACAAAACTGAGGGTATAGCAGCCCACGAGAGCTTCTGGTTGGTCCAACCTCTCTTCTGGGTTAGGTTTGTATCAAACGGTATTGTCGTCACTCCAGGTTTAAAACCAGACGAGATAGAACCCAGATAACAGGAGAGCATCTTTGCTGGAAAGGAAGCGATGAGATTTAATTAAAAAAAGCTTTCAGAGCTAAAGGGAATCAGAAAATATTCCAATCCCTGGAACTGGAGCTGCAGAAAACTCAAACTGTTCATGTTTTATGATCATTGTCTTGTTGGAAGATAAATCTCCGTCCCATTCTCTGGTCTCTTGCAGACTCCAACAGGTTTTCTTCCAAAATTGTCCTGTATTTGGCCTCGTCCATCTTCCCTGTCCCTGCTGACGAAAAGCAGGGCCAAACCATGCTGCTGCCACCACCATGTTTGACAGTGGGGATGGTGTGTTCAGGGTGATGAGCTCTGTTGCTTTTAAGCCATCGTTTTGCATAGTGGTCAAACAGTTCAGTTTTGGTTTCATCTGACCAAAGCACCTTCTTCCGCATGTTTGGTGTCTCCTAGGTGGCTTGTGGCAAACTTTAAACGAGACTTTTTATGGATATGTTTGAGAAATTGCTTTCTTCTTGCCAGTCTTCCATAAAGGCCAGATTTGTGCCGTGTATAAATCATTGCTGTCCTATAGACAGACTCTCCCACCTCAGCTGTAGATCCTTGCAGTTCATCCAAAGTGATCATGGGCCTCTTCAGCCTTGCTGCAGCCCTGGACTCTAAGATAGCGACACTGAAAGCAGGAAACAGGAAGTGATGTGTTCAACTGTGTGAAAGGCTTTAGAGACAAAAGAGAGAATAAAGTTAGAGCTCAGAGAGCGGAGCTGGAGGAGGTCCTCCCCATCAGAGACCGTAATCTTCAAACACGTCAGCTGAAGTGAAGAAGAACATATAATTATGGTCTGTAATTAGGTTCAGGCAGAGTCGAACCAATTAGAACGCCCAGGAAATGTTTGAGTCTGAGCTCCACCGTCGGATCATTGGAGGTTATTAAGCATCTGACAGCAGCTCGGAGTCCGGATGATCTAATCCCACATAAGGGAACATGGACCTCTGCTCTCCTTCCCGTTCTTTAGCCGACAGGACGGGACGGAAAAAGGCTTCAACCGGAAATTATCCACGGAAACATTGCAATGCTCTTTAACGAGCGTTTTTTTTGCCATGGGAGATAAATAACAATTATTGAAAGAGCAATATATAAAATATGAAAACTATTTAAATAAATGATTTTGGACAGAAATGCTGACGCGGGTCATATATAGCAACAGAAGGACAGTTAGAAACAAGATGGCGGCAGGACTTAGATTAGCTAAGAAGACTTCTGGTACCGGAAAACCAGACCCAGAAACCAGACACAGCATAGAAACTAATTTGGGCGTAGCTGGCAGCCAAAGGACCTGGACACTTTCTATTTATTATTATGTCTATTAATATTACTGTTGTTGTTGTTGTTGTTGTTGTTGTCATGTAAAGTACATAAAGAGATGCATTAAATGTCTTGCATTAAATCCTATGCAAAAACAATTTGAAAAATATCGAGAAAAAGGGAGGGGCGTCTCTGTAAAGAAAAAAACAACAACAGATCTAATGCGATTCAAAAGTATTCAAGAGTTGTTGATTTAAATCAACAACTCTTAAATCTTAATAAAAAGTTTCTTGTTATCTTGTTCTGTCTTATTTCAAAAATATTTGGTTAGGTTTTTTTTTTAAGGTAAGAAGGATTCCTATCAGATCTGATCCAGCATGTTTGCCTTTTTATGCCACAGCTCTGAATCATTTATTCACTCACAGATTATATATTTAAAGACCCAGTGTGTTCATTTGGGATTGATATTTCTTTGAAGAAAGAGGATAGAAATAGATTTCACTGTGAATTCAAAAGCTTTTCTGACTAAGCTCGGCTCAGTGGATCCATTTGTTTGATTTTTGTGTTGCTACAAAAAAAATGTGTGACTTTTGTTTCCAACAGGTTTTTTTGTCTGTAAGCTGTGATTTTATGATGATCAACAAAAAGCGTAAAGCAGCTCCTTCCTATTGTTCTCTGCCCAGGTAACGATTTGTTCCTGGTTGCGGTCCATGAGCTGGGTCACGCCTTGGGTTTGGAGCACTCCAACGATCCCAGCGCCATCATGGCTCCTTTCTACCAGTACATGGACACACACAACTTCAAGCTGCCTCTGGACGACCTGCAGGGCATCCAGAAGATCTACGGTGAGGACAATAAAGACATAGGACGTCTGGACGGTTTGCAGAGAATGGGTGAAATTGAATAGTGATGTGGATTTTTCTAGGTGTTCATGAACATAAGATTTCACTCTAAACCTAAAAGCAAAAACATGCAAAAGCAAAAAAAAAAACGGCAATTTGTTTGAATTATTAATGCCGGCAGCCGAGCGCTGTTTAACGAATGAAGACAGATCAGGACCAGCAGCTTCTGCCTGAAGACAGAACAGAATCTGCAGCTTTTCCTCCTAGATTACACCAGAGACTTTCCGTTTTCCAGTCAGACACAAAACTGCCTCCCATTCTCCCCAGTCCTGATTTAGAAGCAAACAAAGAGCTGACCGGCTTTTAGTCGCCAAAGCGGCGTATACTCCACGGCTGTAACCGTTATCTGTGATGCAAACACACAAAGAGATGGAGGAGAAAGCATCGGTCGGGTCGGAGATAAGCTTCTGCTGAGGAATATTTCCATCCACATCATTTGTTGCCTTCAGATCCAGAATCTGTAGTTTAATTATACTTCCTTTGCTTCAATTTAATTATCAGAGCTGGAAGATTTCCTCCTCCTCTTGGAAAAACCCTGATTATCACCATAAAGGTCATGACGAGTGGCTGAAATTTCCACGATCGAGATCAACAGCATTTTCTTCTGCCAATCAGTGTTTTGTGCAGATACCTGAGCGAGGTCAACAGGTTGCTCTGACAGGTGGAAACGCCACCAAATGTCAACGCTACTATATTTTATCCCGCATAAAGCCGCATGAGTCAAAGAACCGTTAGTAGATCGGGTCAATCTTCATGCTTTAACAGTATGTAGCTAATCTTCAAAGAACCAGAAACAAAGATTCTTCTGCTCAGCGCGACCAGAAATAGATGCAAGAGGAAACACTGAAGTAAACAAACTAGAGGATAAATGTTTAAAAAAAGCAGAAAAGTTGAAAAACTGTAAGTTGGTTGGTTGATTGGTTGGTTGGTTGGTCGACTGATTGGACAATTGGTTTCCTAACTGACTGGTTGTTTGCTTGGGTGGTTGATGGTTTGGCTGTTGGGATGGTTGTTTTTGGCTGGTTGGATGGCTGGTTGGTTGATTGGTTGGTTGATTGGTTGGTTGGATGGTTGTTCTACTGGTTGGTTGTTTATCTGGTTGGATGGTTTGGCTGGTTGTATGGCTGGTATTTTGGTTGATTGTTTAGCTGGTTGATTGTCTGTCTGGCTGGTTGTTTGGTTTTCTTCCCGACTGGTTGGTCGACATGAAACAGTCCCAGCAGGAAAGTGACCCCCAGTGCTATGTTGCTTTCCACAGGGATCCCCATCCCCATGCTGGAACCGACCCGGCCATTACCCACGCTTCCCTCCCGACGAACCCACTACACTTCGGACCGCCATCCCGCTCGGCCCGGTCATCCGTCCGGAGACAGACCAGCTCTGCCCGGGAACAACAAGCCAAACATTTGCGATGGGAACTTCAACACTGTGGCCTTCTTCAGAAAGGAGCTGTTTGTCTTCAAGGTGAGATGAACCCAACATTTAAACTAATTCTGCTCCCTGGGTTTTTAACGGGTGTCATCGCCCAAAGAAGGTCCCAATATCTCTTTGAGCTTTAAAGAAACTGGATAAAAGGGCTGAAACATTACTAATAGAGAAAGACGGAGGAACAAACTCCTCACCTGTTTAAAGTTTCCACTTTACACAGGTACAGCAGTAGGTAGCACTGGTGACTTGCACCAAGCCTTGGGCTGCTCTTTCTGGGTACTCCGGCTTCCTCCGACACTCTAACAAACTGTTACATTATCTATTGTCTTAATTTCTATCTGAGTTTTCAGCGAGTGCGTAGTTGTGTGTCTCTGTGATAAACTGGAAATACGTTGTCCACGTTTATCATCTCCATGACGATGGCAGGCTGTTCATCCGTCAAGTTTGCTTTAACATGTTCGATCTGAGACACAGAGAGGAGTTACTGAGCAAAACCACAGCTAGCTGCTGCTGTAGCTGAAGCACAATGACCTACTTTTCATTTTCTCTGCAACATTAATGAGATCCTCCAACATCTCAGCAGCTGACTGTGTCTCAAACATTAATGCAGCAGCTGGCTTACATCAAAGCTACATTTAATAATATTCATATTAACCAAAGTCTAACTGGTATTTTTTTATTGTACTGGCGCTGATGGTTCTGGTACAGCTGTGGGAGTAGCCTCACATGCTACTGGTCGGGCTGTGAGTTTCTGGTGGAAGATCTCTAGGCTCAAAGTCTGAACAGCCAAGGCTAGAGATCTTCTAACATCTGAATAAAGGGCTCACCCAGTTTATCTACATCATCTTCTAAGCAGTTTGACTAGTAAGCAAACTGTAGTGGGACCAGCAGAAGCCTAAGATAACCTCTCAGATTTCATATATTGAGTCGCTTTGAAACTCAAATCAACATCCCTCTGAAACATAAGTTTAAATAAATGCTGCTGATTTCCTAATCATGGACTCACAGAAAATCCTTTATGTCCACATTTATTTAGCAGATAAAGCGTTTAAATTCTACTGACAGACGTTCGCTGTGAGCTGCAGATGGAAGGCGAGAAAATCCATTCAGATGTCTCTGATGTTTAAACAGAATTTCAGAAAAGGTCACAGACTGATCTGGCTCGCCCTCTGCCTTCAGCATCAACCGTCACTCACAATATCCATCTTCTTTGGAAGCTCACCTGTCCACATCTGTCCATCTCTGCTCTGCATCTCCTCTTGTCTTCTCTGATGTTATCTGTCTCAGGCATCCATGAATCACCATGACTTTGTTCAGGCTAGGAACAGATTAGATGCATATTTTTAGTGTTTAATTTGAATCAGATTTTGTGTGGGAGAACATAAAAATGTAGTCTGATCCTCACTGGGTCATAAATTCAGTTAAAATCAGACTCAAAGGAAATTAAATCTCGATATAAACCTATATTACCAGCCCCAATTAGCCTTTCCTTCTCTTGGGTCATTTTATTATTATTGTTCAAATAGAAACTTACAGGTACAGAAATTGCAACAACATTCATCATATGCATGTAAAATGCTTTCAGAATTTTCATCCTTTATCTTGAGTTTAAGACGTTGCCAAGATTTAAAAAAAATTCAGGGTTCCTCAAATTACCACAGTTGTATTCAATTGAAAGTAATTTTGTCTGGTTTTTGGACAGAGACAGAGAGACCCATCTTATTTTTTAAAGTCCCAGCTTTGTTCAGACTGGTTAGACGAACACTGAAGGTTCTGCTTGTTGTGTTCCAGGACCGATGGTTGTGGCGTCTGAGGAACAACAAGGTCCTAGAGGGTTATCCAATAGAGATAGATCAGTTCTGGAAGGGCCTGCCTCCACGCATTGATGCAGCCTACGAGAGGTCGGACGGAAAGTTTATCTTCTTCAAAGGTATGAAAATGTAGCCATAAACCAGAAGATTACTGATCTACCTCAGAGAGAGTGTTATTGGTCTTAGTTGCAATAAATCCATTAAATAGACGACAAAACTATAAAGTCTTTTTTTGATTTCCAGCATCTATCAGGTTTTCTTACCTTTTATTGGTTCCACTTGAAATAAATTCTTGCAGGAAGGGAACTAAGTGGTTATTAATTCAGGACTTCATTTGTCCCACTGTTCTGTCCAAAATGTCCTAAAATGTCAAATAGTGCACAGATTTGATCTTGAAGACAAATGTTTTATCTAAGCTATCCAATTTTCTCTTAACCATTTGAAACATCATCCTCCCTGTCCTGTTGAATCAGAATCAGATTTTCATACAGTTAATCACATTATTCGAAGTTGCACAGTTTAACTTATCCAAAATCGGATCCCGAGCATCAACCTGCTTCTTATTCTTGGGGTTGACAAAGCTTTCCAAAGCAAGACTGTAAAGACATTCCCTCCGTCCAGAAGGGGGTGCTCAGAAAAACTCTTTATGGGACCCCTAGGATTCATCCAGAACCACCTCTAGTGATTCCTTTTGATGCAGGAAGGCACTGGCTCTACTTTAGCCTTTAGCTGATAATGACAGAACTTCATTATTCAGGGGCTTGGGTCCTCGTCTAGCCACCTACCAATGTAAGCTAATCTTGCACACTTTTGTCCAGGATATAATTATTTTGGTCATGATCCATCTCATGACCATAGGTATGGGTCAGAGAGTAGACAAATCAGTTAATTGAGAACAAGTGCAGCTCCACAAACGACCTTACGCTGTCTGTACATATATTTTCTATCTTATTTTCATTCCTAAACAAGACACCATGATACTTACACTTTTCTGGAGATAGAAACTGACCCCCAACGCTAGGGTAGCTGTCAACATTTGACAGCAATGGAATCTGACTAAGAGGAGCTGACTGTAATCACGACTGCTTAACACTCATCATAACTGCATGAAACTGCAAAGAAGCAAAGATGAGGTTTCCAAACCAAACACTCTTCCACGCCTTGAACTCCACACCATTGGTGACAAGAACTAGCTGTGGTGGAACAGGAACAAATGTCATGGTTTCACTTAAACTTCTGGTTCATATTCCAATGTCACCAGACCGGTAGACAAGTTAAAATAATTTATTGAGATGTGAAGATGCTGAGTCAATGATCCAAAAGAGAGAGGTGCGTCTTGGGGAACCAGGAACTCTAATCATAATTAAGATTAGCTCAGGTTTGTTGAGAGAACTGAGAAGCAGCTTATTCTTACAAAGATGTTAAGTTGGTGTTCGCCAGAAGGAGAAGATGTCAGGTCCAGATTTAGTGGAAATGATTATATGGGGCCGGAGATCCACCGAAAACAGGAAGGAGCTTTGGACAGAATTCTTGGATTGCTGAGGCAGATGACAGGGGCAGCAACTTTTTAGTCGTGGTCTATAGGTTATTGTTTGTAGAAGGCAGAAACATGATAGGACAGCATGACATGAATCTTCAAAACCTTGAGAGTACCTCACGTAGACAAGAGCACATGGCGAAAGGGCACTAGGAAATGTGTAAGAGAGATACGCTAGGAGGTTTTTGTGTACCATTAAGGTTAACACTTTGCCAAAGAGGGACTGGAAGCTAGCTCCTCTTATTCCACCGATGATGAGGTAGTGATCCCAGCCACCTCCATCGCAATACTGCAGAAGAGTGAAAACTCAGGCTACTAAACATATTTCCTGACACAAGATTTATGCTGAGAATACAGACACAGTCCTTGCTTTAGGCAAACAAAGCTTGGATACCCTTTTAAACCCAATAATATATGCTGTATTTGTGCAGAAATCTTAATAAAATAGCTAGGAATCATTCTCCATAATCGCGAAATGCAAGCAGAATTGGAAAGCATTCAACCTTGACCCTCTGACGATTCAGAATCAATAACTCTGGTCCACTGTTCCATATTGGAGCTTCTTTTACAATACCATATAGTAACAACCCTAGTCTGGCACCAAGCCTAGGAATTAGCAAGACCAGGTTCACCCAACTTCCATGTAACCCTTTTTTCTCAATGTCAGTGGCGAGACCAAAGCTCAACCTGCAGCCACTAGGGACAGGTATACCTGTTATTGTAGTCAGACAAATCAGAGTCTTTGAATTGCTCAATCAGACCCATTTATCGATGACAACTTTCCTACCAGCACCTCAAGAAAAATAGTAACTATATTCATTGGCTATTAACTGCAGGGTCGCACATATCAGAACATGCCAAATATTATGAGAATCTAAGAGTATAAGACTAGAAAATCTCTTCCTTTTAAAAGAACTATCTAATAGACTTTCAGAAAGTATGGAGAACCTCAATAGAACAACATGTCAAACTCTAAAATAGGAGAGTTTGATTTAAAGGCACAAAAACCATTAGGGATACACTGATTAGAAAGGATTTGTGTAGGTAAGAAGTGTTTATTGACTCCTCTCCACATTTCTCAGGTGATAAGTTCTGGGTGTTTAAGGAGGTCAATGCCGAGCCGGGTTACCCTCAGAGCCTCATGGAGTTGGGAAGCTTTCTCCCCAAAGACGGCATCGATGCAGCCGTCCGCTGGGAAGTTGTCGGGAAAACCTACTTCTTCAAAGGAAACCAGTACTGGCGCTACAACGAGGAAAAGCGTACTGTGGACTCGGGATACCCTAAACCCATCAGCGTGTGGGATGGAGTCCCTGGCTCTCCCCAGGGAGCCTTCACCAGCAGAGAAGGCTGTGAGTGGTGCCAATACCTTACTTTACACTCTGACTAAATCTATTGAAGTTGGCTCAGCAACAACTCCCACCTTATGCTTATGCTTGACCCTTTCTGAATCTGTGGCAAAACTGAAACCTTGTTTTAGAGACAAAAAAGCAGAGGTAGTGGAAGGATGTAAAGAACAAGCAACATCACTAATACCAAGCATCTCTACCTTGTAAAGGTTTATTACACTAAAATGTTTTGATGGAGTAATCTTCCGTTCAAAAATGAAACGAAAATCTTTAAAACTTTAGGCCTTGAATGTGAATCAAAAGTTCAGCTCCTTGCTTCTTCTTATAGTTCATACACCTAGTGCACCGTTAATTTATAGTCTTCTAAAATTTTACCTTTGAAAGCTAAATTTATAAACGGGGAGTGCCAAGACTAGAGCCTTGTGTGGATAATTGGGGCTAAAGCTAAAGATAAATCTTCTACATGGACTAAGAAAATATATAAAGTATTCACTTTGTGTTTGACCGTTTTTTAACATGCTGAAAAGTAAGTATGATGTGTCTGGTTTAGTTCATCTTTGTCCAACATCTCTACTCTGGTCTCGGGGGTCTTGTCCGTCACCAAGGTGGAAAGAAAACATTTCTTCTCTTTTAACGCTTTCAAGCAACCCTACTGGTTCAGTGGGAACAAAACTCAATGATTTAAATTACCTGTAATATTACTTACCGAAATAGTAGCTTGTGCTGTAGTTGACTTTACAGCAATCCCTCATACTGAGCATGCATGTAGCGACAGTGGAGAGGAAAAATCCCCTTTAACAGGAAGAAACCTCCAGCAGAACCAGGCTCAGTACAAGCAGCCATCTGCCACGACCGACTGGGGGTTTGAAGAGACACAAAACTAAATTAGATGCTCAGGATACTGAAAAAAAAGAGTTTATAGCAGCAGTTGTAGAACATTACTGGCAGCATCTCAGCCCATGTTCTCCTTCAAGTAGCTAACAGAACGCCAGACCAGGTGTGGTTACTATGGAGAGAAGAACACTTAGAGAAAACAAAAGGTTAACATGGTTGAAATAACGGTAACTAAACAGATTAGACAAAGGAAGAATGTAGCTGAGTAAGAAAGTGGTGAGATTTTCCTACAGTAGCCTCAGTTTACAGCAGCAGATCTATAGAAATAGATTAGATTTCAGACTCTTATTTAAAGGATGGACAAAGATATGGTAGAAGTTTGCTTAGGAAGGATGATTATTCCTGAATGACAATGATGACATTTATTCTGTTACAAAACTGAGAACAGTTTATTCTACTGTCTGAACAATGAAACAGTAATCAGCATGACTTACAGCCCGTCAGAGCTTGAGTTATTTTCTCTGAAGAAG
>JAVLVB010000468.1:758552-787033 GCA_032876305.1 Orestias chungarensis
GAAACTAAAGCTCTTCTGTCTGGACCATCAGCAGCCAGTTTGTCTCGTCTGCAGAGATTCCAAAAAACACACCAACCACAGATTCAGACCCATCGATGAAGCTGCTGAGGATCAGAGAGAGAATCTGAAAACATCTCTGGAACCTTTAAAGAAGAACCTGGAGCTCAGGAAGAAAGTTCTAGAGGAGTTTGATCAGACACCAGAACACATGAAGGTCCAGGCCCGACACACAGAGAGGCAGATTAAGGAGCAGTTTAAGAAGCTTCATCAGTTTCTAGCAGAGGAAGAGGAGGCCAGGCTGGCTGCACTGAGGGAGGAAGAGGAGCAGAAGAGTGGGATGATGAAGGAGAAGATGGAGGCTCTGAGCAGAGAGATAGCAGCTCTTTCAGACATAATCAGAAACACAGAGGAGGAGCTGAGAGCTGAAGACGTCTCATTCCTGCACAACTACAAGGCTGCAGTGGAAAGAGTCCAGCGGTGCCCCCTGCTGGAAGATCCACAGCTGCCCTCAGGAGCTCTGATAGACCAGGACAAACATCTGGGCAACCTGGCCTTCAACATATGGAGCAACACGAACAACATGGTGTCCTACACTCCTCTCATGTTTGACCCAAACACTGCTGGTTCAAATCTCCTCCTGTCTGAAGATCTGACCAGTCTGAGTTTAGGAGGAAAACAACAGCTTCCTGATAATCCAGAGAGATTTGATCACTGGGGTTTTGTTCTGGGATCTGAGGGTTTTAACTCAGAGATAGTGAAAACTGGCTGCTTGGTGCTTGGTTTAGGAAAGTTGAGTCCTGTTGAGTAGTTATCAATAGAAAATCTGATTGAGTTTAATGTGTTTAAAGCCTCTTTTAACTGGGTTTGGACAAACTGAGAGAGGATTTTTTTGGAGGATGAAAGTAAAATCTAATCAGTCGGTGGTCTGAGAAAGAATGAGATTAAGTTACACTTTTACATCTGAACGTTGTTTCTGTAAAGTGAATAAGTTTTAAGTAACAGTAAGTATTAGGTACTGTATGAGGAAGTATTAAATAATAATTGAATGTTAATAATACGTACCAGTTGCATTCTCATATTTTTTCATTTATTTATTTACTTTACTTAAAAAAAGCTTCTCTATCTTGCTAAAAAGTTATTTGTAAATTATTTTTGTCTTATTTCAAGTGTAGTAAAGTTTTTGCGCTAGAAACTAGACCAAAAAAAAACAATGAGAGTATCTTGTTCTTTTGCACAGAATGTGTCACAACGTAATCTGCATTCAGAATGACTCACTTCACCTAAAAAGGAAAACTACAATATTTTAATTTTTCTGAACATGTAAATAAGGTTAAAAGGTTAACGGTCAAGATTTAACTTCCTATAAGGCCCAGTTTTGTGTATTTATATATTTTATTTAGCTAAACCTGAATAACAGCTCAGAACTGTTCATAAATGTTAAGATGCTTATTTAAATAAGCTTCAACAAACAACAACTAACCCTAAAATAATATTTTTTGTTCATGCCATTATCCCATCCCACCCTCCTTAGACCACACCTACTTCTACAAGGGGAAGGATTACTGGAGGTTTGACAACCAGAAGCTGACGGTGGAGCCTGGATATCCAAAGTCCATCTTGAAGGATTGGATGGGCTGCTTCCAGTCTGAGATGGAACGCCCTGGCGGAAACCGCGGAGACCACCAGCTGCCTCTTGACGACGTGGACATCATTGTGGCCATCAACGACGTCCCGGCGACCGTCAACGCCATCGCCGTGGTGATCCCCTGCATCCTGTCGCTCTGCATCCTGGTGCTGATTTACACCATTTTCCAGTTTAAGAGCAAAGGAGCACAGCAGAACACGATGATGCAGCATTACTACAGATACCCAGTGCATGAGTGGGTATGACACCGCCTCCAAACCGTACGCCACCAGGTCAACAGTTCTGGCTCAGGACCGGCTTAAAGAAGCTGCTGGAAAAAGAGTCCATCATGACTTTGAGTCAAAGGGTTTATAAGAGATATGGATATTCAATTATATTAAAACAAACTTGGCTCATTCCAGGGTGGTGTTGAAAAAAAAATTGTTTTTTTGACATTAAAAGTTCTTGCTGGACCTTTTTGAAAACAATGTCTCCCAGGTTGGAAACCATTTTCAAGTTTGTTCTTCAGACAACTTTAAAGGAGAACTGTTCCAGTTAAAAAGTTAGATCATGGTTATTTAAGAAAAAAAAAATAGAAATGAAAAAAGATTTTAAAATTAAACTTGAGAATAAAACATAGGTAGAACAGCCATATCAAAAACAAAACCAACGATCTCTCCGGAGATCGCAGAACTCTGTTTACTGACATGGAAACTTTTTATCTGTTTTGTTTTTGTTTTTTTGTTTTTTTACTGAACAGCTTGAATACAAACTCACTACAGTACATTTTATTGTCATAACAATCTTTAAACAGTCGCACAGTAGCAGAACGAATGATTTATATTAATGGATTGTTACAGACGTAGAAAACTGCGTCATCTGCATACAGAAACACTTCTACAGCCTTATGTCGGCCTAAACTTCTGCTGAAGCAAACCAAGGCTTATAGTCATTAAAAAGATAAAAGTATGTTTGCTATTTAGAATGTCATGAAAGTATCTTGAAATTCCCATATACACTCCAGAGGTGGAACCTGCTGGTTTGTTTGTATTGATTGTAAAAACTGTCTGGTCAAGGCGCAGTGTTACCTAGAATATTCAGGGTTTTAGAAAGCTTTTACATTTTACACAAACATACGTTTTTAGCACAGTTCTTAGGTTACTTCACTCCCCCCACCTTGAACCAAAGGGTTACCTGCTGACCTTGCTTCCATTACAAAATCTAATATTAGGTGGAGTCGAGCATTTTAATGAAACAATTTTTAAAAGCAACCTAAATATAATAATATAACCTTATTGATGGTTTATAACTTCCTTAGGAAATATAATTAACTGCAAGATACCTACTCCTTCTGGGAGACATTTAGTGCGTTTACTTAGCAGTAGACCACCGTCACACTGTTGCATGTCTATATTTCACTTTTTACAAGACAAAAAACTCCAGCATCATCTTCCCACACATTCAACACCATCTGGTCTGAAAGTTATCAAGATTCTGCACTACTAGTCACTCACATCAGCATGCTGGAAGCTTAACATTGAGAAAAGAACTTATTTAACCATGCATATACTTTCCATATAAAATAGAAAGTGACCTCTGGCAAAAGCCTCCTGCTCTTCACCATAGAAACCTCCAAAGAAACCAGAACTGCGGATGTATGAAGTGGTAAAGGAGCTGAGTAACCTGCACATTTTTGGCATGTTGTTGCGGCATACACCAAAAAACAGATTCACTTATTCATTTTTTTGTTTATCTGGGGTATTTTTTAGTTATCTTCTTGTTTGATTGTTACAATTTTATTCAGTGCTCAACTTCACTGGGTTTATTACGTCTTAAATTTAGAAGCGCTTTTTAGGTGCCAAAGTTTGTTCGTAGTTGTACAAAATTATTAACTATTTATTCACACGCTGTTTATCTCTACAGCTCCAGCTCATGTTAGCACAAAAGTGGAAATGTATCCTGGGATGTTACCAGCAACAGTTTCAAAGTTGAGCTTCTTAGACCCAGAGCACCGAACACGATGCTTTCCCCTTCCAGTCCATCTGCTCACTGCCGAGTTGTTACTGATAACATATTCAATAGCATTACTATAAGAAAATAGTAACTTTAATTTATTTCCAGCTACAAAAACCTCTTTTCGTTATCAGGTTCAAGTGAACAATAAGATGTTTCGTAATTAAAGAGGCAGCGTCTTTCCTGCTGCAGACGTCTGGAGGCATTAGCATGCTGGCTGCAACCTCATGCTAGTGAAGGAGCTCGGCCCTCACAACTCTCCACTCGCCTCCACTCGTCCTGAACGTCCCTGCTGTCAGTTCTGTCTGTCCATCTGTCCCCGCGCCTCTCCGTCCCGCTTGACCTTCAGCTGATTCCATCTGTCCGGCTGTCTCGCTGAGATGAACTTTTGTTGACTCTTTTTTTTTCTTTTGCATCCTGCTCCATCTGCATTATGCATCAAACCTCCATCATTAAAATTTAACCCTTGGTTTAATGGTTTAGCGTCAAGCTTTAAACTGTTAAATGGTGCCCAAACTCTCCAGCCATGGCTCAGATTTGATTCAATTTCTTGGTACTTTATTTATTATTTTTATTTTAAAAGATAAATGTTGTCCATGATCATTTTCAGCTTGGCTCCAGGTTTTCATCATTTCTGCCCCGTTTTGTCTTTCTAGTAGATCCAACCCAACCTCTCAGGATGCTCGTTTTTTTGTTTTTTTACTGAGCTAGTCTTGCAGAGGCAGCAAAGCACAGAAAAGTAGATTTGCGGCATTATGTAACACCGCAGCAGCATTGCAGCTTGGACTTTAAAGCATGCTTTATTTAAATACAAAGGCTGTTGATGTAAATGGGGTTAACTCTCTGAGGTGACTCAGACTGGAGCTAATTGGTCTCCCAGAGAGATTTTAAGGGTCCTCAGTTCACTGCTTTCCAATCCTGGCCTGAAATCGACGCTTCAACCCCCAAACTGAGTCACACCTCAAAGCTTCACGCTTTCCTTTTGTTCATAAAGAGCTTCTTACCCAGGAAAACGATCTGGTTTATCCGCCTGCGTGAAAAGACGGACAGAGGTTCCCTCCCGTCTCAACTCTGTTTCTGATTGAACCAGATCTACTCCGCTTTCCTCCACATCTCTGCACTGATTCATTTATCCCAGCTGGAGTCAGACGCTGCTGTGCATTTCAGCCTCGTTTCAGATCGGATCAGAATCCTGCAGCCAGCGAGGGAAAACCAGATCAATCTTGAGTTGTTTTTTTTTCTTTGCTTTAGGGACGCAAAGAAAAAAGACATTTCCCAGAAACCAGTGGTCATCATTATTAATAAGAATGAATATTTCCAAATCCCAAATGTTACACAAAAGGCAAAAACGTGTGTTGCATTTAAGAAAATGTGTCAAATTCTTATGATAAAGAACAAAATGTATTGTGGTATAATTTAAGGCTGATTTGGAGATCATTTTTTATTGTAGATGGCAATTATTTGGAGTGACTTAAAGATGTTCATCAGTTAATATATTTTTTAATAAACCCTAGATTGAAATTTTTATCTTTCTGCTATAGTCGAGGATTGTTGTTTTAATCTAAATCTTATGTGACTCAGTTTGTTCACAGAGCGATTTTTGCATCACTATCTGAGTGTCATTTACAGTTTTACATATTCTTTGGTTTGAACTTTGACCTGATGCACGTTTGACAGCAGAGACCCATCAGTTTAATCACATTAAATTTTAATAAATTAGCCTCATTAGCTTCATAGCTGTAAAGCTAATGCTAACAAGACATTTTAACTAAATTTGAGCTAATATGAATAATTCTAACAAATACTAAAACCAAACTTTATTCACTGGATCATTTTATGGGAAGAAAAATAAAAAACAAACTCATTTTTTGGGGGGGGGTTTGTGATCGTCCTCCAAAAGTAACTGTACCTGCGTAAACATATCCCTATAATCACCGTCTTTTTACGACCGATGACGTTTATAGATGTTTTGGGACAGAATAAAAATGCAAAACAGTTGTTAGAGAGAAAAAAACATGATTGTTGTTTTTGTGTTGTTTTTTTAACAGATTGATATCTAAAAAGTGCGGCCTACACCTGTTTTCAGTCTATACTTTGTGGGAACACATTTAGCGGCTGTTCCAGTTGTAAAAGGCATGATAGGTTGTTTATAACGATGTAACTGAGATTAAGAGATAAATGGAGGTTTGTGTGTGGATGAAGGCTGAAGGTTGAGTCTTAACTAACTCGTTCATTTTTACCTTCGCTTCTTTTATGCAGCCTAATGAAAGCAAGACTCTGGTCCTGATTCTTGATCTAGTAATGCTTTTACTTTAAGGTTCACATATGGACTGTTCTTCATGAGGATCTGCCTTATTGCTCAGTTCGTATAAGTTCTTTGTTTTTTTTTGAAGGTTTAAAACTTTTCGAGATGAATCTTTGTGTCATGGCAAAGAAACTCAACATTCATCCTTTTAGATTTAACTTTATGATCCCGGTTTTAACCTTTGGGCAGAAAAGTCTGGAGTTTGTAAATATTTACTGAGATTTACAGAACATGGGTTTACTGTGTATATCAGCAAGTGTCTGTTTGTGGAAAAGATCGTACTTGAAGAAAACCTACTGTGGTGAATGCGTTGTTATATTACTGTCATGATAGACATAATATATTTAGGTGAGATTGTCTGATAAATCAGCGGCAAGGTTAAGGTATCCGTTTTCAACCAAAGCAAGATCAAACTGGATTCAACGCTTCAACACAACAATCAGATGAAAAGCTATTAAATTACAACTTCTCTCATTGCATGGAGGAGCTGTTTGTTAATCTGTAAATATTGGATCTGAGTTTAAGGATTATACGATTTGGAATTACAAAATAGTTTTTCAGTAAATCCTTATTATTTGCACATTTTTTGAACTGCTATATGTTTTTTGAAAACATTCCTGTAATCTGCTCAATTTAAAATCAGCAACACAAAAGTAAAACATCACAGCTTTCTTTATTTGAATGATTTAAAAAAAATTATAAACCCTTGTTTATTTTCTCTATATTTAAATATTTTAATTAAACATCTTTATTTATTAGCCAATCCACAAGAGCTATAGCTTTATTTATTTTTTAATTTCCAAAAATGTATTTAAAAAATTTATTTGAAAAAGTTCGACAGAATAAGGAAACATTTCAAAAAGAAGCAAAACCAGATTTTACATTAAGAAAATATGAAAAGGAAAAGAAAATATTGCAAATGTTTGAGTTTTATGGCCGACATCCAGTCAGTGTCTCCTGCTGAGCGTCCAGGAGAATCCTGAGAAGCGCGGTCTGTCTGTAAGCTGCTGCTGCTGCCTTTGGTTTCTCTTCTCTTGTTTTATTGTTGAGGGGAGAAGAAGACGAACTGCTGACTCATAGGAAAGCTTTAACAGGTTTGCTCTGGATTTTTCTCATCAAAATCTGGATTTTTCTGTAAATAATGTTGGACTTTTTCTGTTTTTTTTTTTTTTTTATAAATAGGTTGGTTATAAAATCGAAATGAAACGACAAAAAAAAAATCAGATTTTGATTTTGACAGAAAATAACGAACCATTTTTTTAGATCCATGGTCTGTAAATACAAAAAAGAAAATGTTTTAAACCAGGTTTTATTATGTGTCTCATCTTTAGAACCACGATCTGTTAAATATGGGTTTATTTCGAAAGTGTGTTCTCCTTTTTCTCTCTCTTTGGGTTTGTTTGACGTCGGTTCTGTACCAAACACCTCCATGTTCTAAAAAAACAACAATAAAATCGACTTCATCGCTTAAAATGAGGATTTTATTGACTCCTGTGAGAAGATGATGACTGGATTGAGCTTGTAAACGTCTCTGAGATGAAACAGAATCACTGTTTGGACGCCCGCTCACAGATAACAACAGATTACACGTGATTGTTCGCATCTGCTGTGCAGGATCACTGTTGTCTTGCCAAATTTTCACCTCAGCTGTTCAAAATTATATTGTTTTCTGAAATATTAAACAGAAAAGCTTCAGGAAACTAAAACATCTATGAAATCTCATCATTCCTGTAACTTAAAACACACTTTAGAGTTTGTATATATATATATATATATATATATATATATATATATATATAAAATGTATGAATATGATAATTAAGGTTTGTATTGTAAAAATTTTAGCTCCTGTGGATGTTTCATCACAACTATTAGTGAAACATGGGTTTTGTTTTCTTTATTAATTAAATTTTATAAATTGTTTTTATGTGCATCACGACATTATGGGAGTTTCCCACTCTTGGTATGTATTTTTGATTAGTTTCTGCGTGTTTCTGAAGTGTTCTGGAGCTTCTGAGGTTTAATTATCTATGCAATCAGTCATAGAACGACTGTAACTAATATTCGGTTTATTTTTTACCATCAATGGTCATAAAGTTAAACCGCGACGGTTCTGACTGTGAGGAAGATTCACCGTTTATGTAAAACAGACATAAAAAATGTGGTGCATTTGCTGCCGCAGGATGTTTGAGCGCAAAGCCCAGAACGGTAACGCCACGCATCATCATCAGGAAGATTTCCCATTCTCCTGAAAGCAACACCAGAGGGCGGAAAGATGATCTTAAACACTGATCCAACAGGATTCCTGAAGATATCTCTGTCTTTAAAGCATCTATTATGTTTTCCTTTCTAGGTTGTGACCGTTCACACATTAAGTAACCGTATCTCCCACAGCATGATGACACCTCCACCATGTTTTGTTTTATTTCTATAACTTTAATCGTACTGATTTACTGAATTGTTATTATGTCTCTATAATGTCTGGTTCAGGTTCTGGTTCAGATTGAATCCAACTCAGTTTGTAGTTAGAGATGGAAATAAATCAGTTCTGAGTCTGTAAAGGTCAGCGGCGATGGCGTTATGAATAATTAACATGGTCGCCATGGTGATTAGTCCGTGGTATCATTCAAACGGTGTCAGTGGAGAATTACCGACACGTGGTTCTTCTGTTCTTGGTTCTGAGCGTGTTCAGGAGGTTTGTCTCACAGAACGTGAACGAGTGGAACCCGGAGAACATCCTGGTCCAGTTTTCAGGAAGGATGCGGTTCTGGTCATAAGAGGAACCGATCCCTGGTTGAAAACCAGCGCAGATGAAACATGCACAACTCTTCTCAGCATCTCCAGATTTGTGTAACCTCATGTTGGATCATGTTCCTAGTTCTGGTTTCTAGTTCCTGGTTCCTAGTTCCTAGTTCCTGGTTCCTAGGTCTTAGTTCCTGGTTTCTAGTTCCTGGTTCCTAGTTCCTTGTTTCTAGTTCCTAGTTCCTTGTTCCTAGTTCCTTGTTCCTAGTTTCTAGTTCCTAGTTCCTGGTTCCTAATTCCTGGTTCTTGGTTCCTAGTTCCTAGTCCTTGGTTTCTAGTTCCTGGTTCCTAGTTCCTTGTTCCTGGTTCCTAATTCCTGGTTTTTGGTTCCTAGTTCCTGGTTCCTAGTTCTTGGTTCCTGGTTTCTAGTTCCTGGTTCTTGGTTCCTAGTTCCTGGTTCCTGGTTCCTAGTTCCTTGTTTCTAGTTCCTAGTTCCTAGTTCCTGGTTCCTAATTCCTGGTTCTTGGTTCCTAGTTCGTAGTCCTTGGTTTCTAGTTCCTGGTTTCTAGTTCCTGGTTCCTAGTTCCTGGTTCTTGGTTCCTAGTTCCTGGTTCTTCTCCTCTCCCATCACACCTGCTCCTCTTCCTTCCTCTCCTTAATGGCTGTGCTTAAAAACAGATACGTTATTTTTGTCTGACCTTACATTGCTTTTTTTTACCGACAACATAAATGGATCTACTTTTCTTGACAAAAAATAAATAAAACTAAACGAGAGGCCGGAAGGTGTTTTGTGTTTTTCATCCTGTTTTATAGATGAAAATCTGAGGAAGCAGAAACGTCCCAGGATGCAGATCTGTGGAAGTTTTAAATGTGAAGCTCGTTCTTTATTCTCTTTCTTAAAGCGTCTGCAGATCATTCAGGCTAGATGTGAAGCATCTGGGAAAACATCATTTTTAGGTCTGGATTAGGTCTGGACTTTGACTAGGCCATTCTAACCCCATGAGCCTGCTCTAATCTAAACCACCCAATAACATCTTTGGCTGCACGTTCAGACTGGTTGCCCTCTTTGAATCTGCACCTCCACCCCATCTTCAGCTTCCCTGTCCCACAGCATGGTGCTGCCACCACCGTGCTTCACTATTGTTGTGTTTTTCTCTCTAAGTGTTTTTGTTGTAGGACTTGTTTGTTTTGTCCTCGTCTGAGCAGATAATCGTCACGTTTGCTGCGTTTCCTACAGGAATCCCGCAGCCAGGGCTTGTTGTGGCTTTCCTGCAACAAAGTCCTGATTCCTAAATGAAGGCCGGGTTCGTTGACATCGTCAGTCAAGGTGAATACAGAATGGATTCACTTTATTTTTCTACCTGAGCAGCGGCTCTCTGCAGATCCTCCAGAGCCACCTCGGTTCCTTTTTTAGATCAGAGTAAAATTGGTGGTTCAGGAGATTTTTAGTTGTTTTGAACATAGAAAAAATAAAAGTAAAATGACTTTACAACATTTGTCTGCTGAAACAGGAATTTTGAAATGCGATTATTATTAGTAGCTTTACTTAATGGAATGATTTTTGTTTTGACCAGATCTCACTTATTTTAATCCTTTCCATCTTTTTAATTTAAATCAGAGGAAAGGTTCATAAAATTTCCCAAACAGATGAATCACATCAATTAATTCAATAAAACATTTTATTAACCAGAATGTTTAATCATTTCTGTTAAAGCAGCAGAGAAAACTTTTTTCAGACTTCTTCGTTCTGAATCTTCATGATTGAACCTCGATCGACGCGGTCAGCACCCAGCAGTCCCAGCCTCCACCAGTTCAGTACCAGTTGGTGCACAGGATCATGAAACACATGTCGTCCACCTTCCTGTCTCCCATCATGCACTGGGGCAGCTCACCTGGTGTCTCTGAGGAGGAAAATGTTTACATGTTCAATGTGTTCATATGATCTTCTGGGCAGGAAAGCAGCTGAATAGTTTCATCTCTGTGTTGATTGAGACCTTCAGAGGCTACAGCTTCATCATCATCACGTTTCTGATCTTCTTGTTTCTCCTCAGGTTCATTCTGGTGACTCTGATCTCCTCCCATCATCGGATTACAGCCCAGCCACTCAGACCTGAGCAAAAACAAAAACAAAAAACTGATGATGCGTGGACTTTTATTTTGAAAATCCAGTAGAGAAACTGGCAGATTGCTGCCACCTGCTGGAGACATGTTTAATCAATTAAGAGCTCTGCTCAGCTGGTAAAACGTTCAATCTCACTAAACATATTTAGTGAGATTTATCTGGAAGCCTCAAATAAAACCTTTGAACTGTGTTGCCATAACAACACCACGATAAAAGGAAGCAAAGCAGAGAGAAATGACGTAAATAATACGAACCAGTGAGTTTGCGTGCGCACGTATCTGCTACATTTCGGAGACCAAAGCCTGGTCTATGAGGACAAACTGTGTTTCTGGGACAGAGTTCAGGTGAGAACTAACTTTGGGTTAGACCAAGGGTCAGAGGTCAGGGTTAGGCTATAGAAGTTCATGAAAAACGAACGGACAGGAAGAGGATGAGACATGTCATTATTCAGACATCTTGGATCCCGTCTGCAACCGAAAGCCAATCAAAAACAATCAGTTCAGAGAACGGAGGCGGTCGATTCACCTTCCTCGTCCCGGTGGCAGGAAATGCATGCTGGGAAATTAAACGTGACTGAGAAATATAAAATATAAAAGTTCCACCACCTTAATTCTTAATCTAAGCAGTATTTATACACTCACCCGCCACTTTATTAGGTACACCTGTCCAACTGCTCGCCAACCCAAATTCCTAATCAGCCAATCACGTGGCAGCAAATCAATGCATTTAGGCATGTAGACGATCTGCTGTGGTTCAAAAGCGAGCATTTGAACGGGAAAGAAAGGTGATTTAAGTGACTTTGAACGTGGCCAGATGGGCAGAAACTGCTAATCTACTGGGATTTTCACCCACAACCATCTCTAGGGTTTACAGAGAACGGTCCAAAAAAGAGAAAATATCCAGTGAGCGGCAAAAATGCCTTGTTGATGCCAGAGGTCCATGTCCATCCCTTCATGACCACAGTGTTCCATCTTCTGATGGATACTTCCTGCAGGATAACGCGGCATCATGTCATAAAGCTCAGATCATCTCAGATTGGTTTCTGGAACATGACGAGGAGTTCACTGAACTCAAACGGCCTCCACAGTCACCAGATCTCAGTCCAATAGACCTTTGGAAGGATTGGCATCATGGATGTGCAGCAGACAAATCTGCAGCAACTGCATGATGCTGTTATTTCAATATGGACCAAACTCTCTGAGGAATGTTTCCAGTACCTTCGTGAAACTACGCCACAAAGGATTAAGGAGGTTCTGAAGGAAAAAGAGGTCCAACCACGTACTAGCAAGGTGTTCCTAATAAACTGGCCGGCGAGTGTATTTATGACTTGAAGTTTCCTGGGCAGATGCAGGAACAAACAGCAGATGTTCCCCAGGGGTTCCGACCAGACCCAGACATGTTCACAAGTCCAGGTCGTTCTTCCAGGTCCGAGTCAAACCTCGAGTCTCTAAAGTCTGGAATAAAGATTTTCCTCATCATATCCAGATGGTCCAGGTCAGCTTTGACCTTCGCTGTAGGTCAGAGAGAGAGAACTTCACAAAGTAAGAGGTTGAAATTATCGCATAAAAATCTGTTTTCTTTTAATACTTTAACATTTATTTACCATTAAAATCCTGTTAAAGGCTAATTTATCTTATTTTGAGAGGATGTATTATTTTAAAGTGATGGATCTGGAACGTTACTCAGGCTCTGGATTAAACTGAACATCCTCTTTAAAAAAAACATTCAGCCGGGCCGAGTCTGGACCAGAACCCGGTCAGGCTAAAAATAGCTGCTTATCTCACCTGGCGCCGATAGGCCCGGTTCTGATGACGCCTGTTTCTCTCAGTAACCCCCAAATATGAGCAGAGAGAGAACAGCTGAACAGTGGGGAGATAAAAAAAAACCCCGACCAGAACACAGATGAAACAGAACCGACCCATACAGAGTCGCTCTGACCCGTAAAGGCTAATTTAGTTCCTCTCCTGATGAAACAGGAAGTGGTCCAACCTGCGGGACACGAGGAATCAATCATCTCAGAGCAGCAGGTTAACTACAGCTCAGCTACAGAACCGGTTCTAGGAGCCCGATTTGGACCGGCGTCGGTCTTAAAAGGACCAGGATCGCCTCCTCAGAACCACAATTTAGTGTTTTCATTGTTGCTTCACTAATTTAAGAGAATTATAGACAGGTTCTGGTTCCACGCCATGTTTAAACGTCACCTGAATCTTCCTTTCTTCAGAAACTTTATCTCGTCTAACACTGTAAACACCTGAACTTCTAAGTATCTTTATGTATTTTCTTTAAAAACATATGAGTTTACTAAAAAGAAGACAAAATTAACATACAATGAACTTTTCAGGAAGATGAAGGAGCTTCTTTCCTGTTTTCTTTATGTTCCATCGTGTTTTAAGTCTTAAGTGGATCTGGTAGGTTTTTTAAAATTAATATTTATGTATTTTGACTTCCTGGAAAATTTGCTATAAGCCAGTTTTCTCCTTCTTAGAGTTTCCTAGACAAAAATAGGATTTTGTGTTTTTGTAGAGAAGAATCCTAAACGCCTGATGCGACGTGATTGGTTGTTCACGAGCAGCCGTGCCTAATAAAGTGGCCGCTGAGCATCCCTGGCAGCAGTTCATTTCCACGGCGACTGGAGTTCTGTGAGACGTATATCGGGCCAGAGCCACCAGACCTGATTCTGTTTCTTATCCGGTGGTGTGGTTGACCCGCATCATGACCCTGCCGCCACCTTGCCTCTCAGAGCCGAGAACCAACAGAACCTTTCCATGAAGGACGGAAAACCTCCCTCACATTCAACCACGGAACAAAGAACCCAGCACAGAACCTAAAACACATCAGCGAGTTAACAAGGTTCCAGTCGACACAGACGGAGAAGTCGGGACTCCAGTGAGGCGAGCGCCAAGAGGAGCCATTTTTTTATCTGTTAGCGCTTTAGGAAAACAGAAGGGAACTAGAGAAGCATGACGCTCTCCTGCAAAGTGTTTCTGATCAGGGAACACTCAACAAAAACAACAAAAAACAGAGCAGATAGAAGATTTCTGTTGTTATTCTGCATCTGTGCTTCCACCCTGGAGAAGTGTTGATAATAGGAGGAGCGGCCATATTGAATCCCAAGGTCAGCATTATAAAAAAGTCCAACTTCGGCGAGCGTTCCAGTTAATCCCGTCTTCCTATATTCATGTTTATCTATGACTCTAAACAGATGCGAGGGAGGTTTGTGTGAGTGGAAGCACTAACTAACTAACTAAACCCGAGCTGCTGTTGAACAAAGGTCTGAACGTTTGCTGCCAATCACCCGTGTAGAGAAACATCCAAAGGTGTCAGAACAGAAACTGGAGCCTGTGCAGAATAAGTAGGGCAAGACCGTTAACGATCAAATTTGTTGCGTTTGCTTTTACTTAGATATCAAAAATAGGTTGTAACAAGGCACAAGTACATTTTAAAGATATCTGCATTTACGTTCTGACTAGTAAAGAGAACATTTATAAATATTTTCAAATATATCTCCACAGTTTAAACACTTTTCCAGATATCTTAGTGATGTCTCTGGATTCATCAGGGATCCGTTATTACGATTCAAGATATCTAGACCGTAATTATGACTAGTCTGAATTACATTCTCAGATATCTGAAGAAGTTGCTCGAATCCTCTTGTTTTTCCACGTTTTTCCTAAACAAAACTGTCAGTAAATGACAGAATGCAGAGAAAACTCAGCAGGATGGAAGAAACCAGAGAACGAAATCCCCTTCAGAAATCTGGAAGGACAAAAAGGCTGAAAATGGAGCATGTTAAAGGAAGTCTGACTCCTCAGAATTACATTGGTAATATCTTAAGTAATTATTATAAAATTAGGATGACCTTTAAGTTGTCAGACATGGTAAAGTCGTCTGCATTAAAATTGACATCTAACTCATTTGGAGAAATCTAAAAAGGAATTTAAAGATGTATTTCCATTAATTTTGCCCAGTTAACTTTTATTTTGCATTTGACTTTGAAGTAGTTGGACTTTAGACAGCTATCTGAAAATACATTAAAGATATGTTTAATTAGAAATATGACTGATTTGATGTAATATTTTATATTTTATACATCTTCAATTGGGGCCTCCCTAGAATTTAATGTACATTAAATGGATTTATACAAGTCAGACTCTTAACCAAGGAGAATCGTATTTTATGCCAGAACGGCCTGCCATACATATTTTATGCCAGAACGGCCTGCCATACATCCTGCAGCCACGTCTGAGCTGGATCTCCACAGACAGACAGCAGAACCAGAACCGGTGCAGCTCTGGGGACACGTTTCGGTTCCTCCCACCTGATCGGCCCTTCGCGGTCTGGATCAGTCCGCCTCTGTTCGGAACCGAGTTCCTAAAAAGTTCTGGTGTTTCCAGGCAGAGGATCCAGACAGTCAGCTGAGAGGACGGCGGCAGAGATCTTAGAGAGACGAGAGGAGGTGTCACTCTGAAGCTGAGTGGGGGGGAACCTTCCTGCTGCCAGCAGTGTTGCAAGATGTGTTGCAAGAAACACATGTCCACCCATTACTGGTTCATAGCAAAGCCTCCCTGACCTTTCTCCATCACTGATTAGCTAACGTTAGTGATGGGTCAAAGCTCACAGACCAAAACACATGTCGGTGCACGTAGTGATTTCAGCAAGTCACGTGACCGATACAGCAACTGTTTCAAAAATGGACCTGAAGCACCAAACTGTGTTTATAAGAAGCAAATCTGTCAACTGGATGCTTTTGCAAAAATAATTCTTGATCTTTTTCGGTACAGAGTCAACTATGGAGCCTCAAGGCAAACGAAAGATTTGTGGGATCATTTTGATCTTACATCGGAAAATAAGGAAATTGTTTTCATTTCATTCTTTCATCCGGTTCTTTTCAGCTTCAAAATTCAGCTGAAATTGACTCTTAGTTGAAAAAGAGTAACAGACTAAATTTCAAAACGTTGGAATAACGTGTTTTTTTGAATAAAAATGTGTAAAGAAAAACCTCAGTCCACATTAATCCTCATTTCAAACACATTCACTTAAACTTTCACTTTATGGTTCATGTTCACATTATTTATTGACTGTATCTAAGAATATCACATATTTTCAATGTAAATTAAGATATGAAATAATACAATATATCATATACAATGAGTTTAATGTCATTGTTTACACTGGTTCATCAAACCAGTCTATCTACGTTGCCTGTAGGGATTTTTAATGTCCAGCAGGTGTCAGTATTCAGTGACACAGTATCAATACAGTTTTGCTGTGTCGAAACGCTTCATGACGCCTCATCTGGCAGAGTTTACAACATACATAGTAGCGCAACAAATTACGGATAAATTTAGCGGGAAGATGCGGAAGTGGGGAAAATATAAGGAGAGCCACCGAAGCATTAAGAAGGCAGGGCTTTGGAGCCAGACCGAAGGCGTTAATTGGATTCCTGTTGTGGTTGGTCCAGAACCAGGAAGAGGTTGTCGGGCGCTGAAGCCGAGGATAGAGACACAAACAAACAAAAAACAAAAAACCCACATAAATGGCTGGGTCAGAGTTGTTTATGGAGAACAACAGCAGATTTTGTTGGATTTCAGCGTTTTGACATGTAGCGTTAAATTAACTGAAGTGTGTTCGTGTTCACACAGTAAATATAACAATATATCAATTGGGCGGGTTGTTGTGTGATGTGGCGGTTTTCAACAGATTTTTGGGCTGGAAAACCTCGACTCTATCTGGCAACACTGGCTGCCACCAGAGAAGAGCTTGTCATGGCTGGCAGTGAGAGGGTGTTTAACCTGAGGATGAGGCTGCTGGAGGACCTCATTCTTCTTCTACTCTCTCTTTTTTCAAACGCAGCATCTTCCTCTCAAGCTTCTCCTGGATCGGTTCCCCTGCTTCGTTTTTCTTTTTCTATCTTCTGCTACCCCCAGAGGTTTGAGGCAGTGCTGAGCCGGGTTCTGGTCCTGTTTCTGGTTCTGCTGGAGATTTCTTCCTGTTAAAAGCGGTTGTTCCTCTCCACTGTCCCCAAATCCTAAATACTGCAAGTCAATGTTCCCATGCAAACTGCCCAGTTTCTAAAATTGAGAATCTTTTAAACTATTAAGAATAAAAAAATGAACTTGATTAACTGTTTTTAACTATAATTAACTGGAATGAATGGAGAATTTATGTATTTGATCTTGTAAATTTTCTTGACATTTTCTCTGGTTGGAACATCTGGAGAAGAAAAAAGGTCTGAAAATGGATCTGTGGATCCAACACAGTCAAGATTTGAGCTCAGAGTAAAAAGTAGCCGCCCAGACATTTACTCGCTTTAGAATAAAAAAGTACTTAGTATCTGATGAAAACATCCAGTTCTGATCATTTTAAAATCAGACCATCAGACAAGAACAAATATGTAATCTTCTTGTTTTAAAAACACATATGAATAAAAAACAACAACAAAATAACAAAACTGACACAATACAATTTTCCAAATCCATTTTTTCAACAAATATGTATGAAAGTAAGACTTAAACTATATTAATATATATTAGAACAGGTAAAAAAAAAAAAACGTTCATTAACAATTCATTGTGTTTACGGTAAATTCAACTGATTTCCAGATGAATCAGCATAGAGAAAATTACATTTAAAACAACCAAAACTAAATCTGTAAGGTTTTTCTTCTTCTGAATAGTTCCTCAAGTAAATGTATCTGAATAAAAGTAAACCATAACTAAAAACTTCACAAACATCTGTCGGAGTGATACCTCCTGTTCTCTCGCCAATCTTTGTTTACACTGCAGTGACATCAGTGGAAGGGGCTGCTGTGATTGGCCGACAGGGAAGAGCTATGTGGGTTGCTATGCAGATTATTGATCAGGAAAGGTTCCTGATTGAATTCCTGTTTGTTGGAGTTTAATATCAGAGAGTAGAAGAAGAAGAAGAAGAAGAAGAAGAAGAAGAAGAGCTCCAGGTAGACGCGCACCTTAGGGTCAGAACCGATAAAATCCCTGAAATATGTTGGATTTGATTTATAGATAAACTTCAGAGACGTTCTCAGCATGTGGGATGATTGGAGATGGGATGACTGACATCGGTTACAAGCACAAAAACAATGCTTCTACCTTTTCTGTATCCTCAAACCTCCAGTAGGGTGTGACAGATGGACGCTCAGACATAGCCAGGTTCTGGTTTCTTCCTGTCAAACAGAGATGTTCCTCCCCACTGTCGCCCCATGCTCGTCCATGATTAAAAGTCTGCTGGATTCCTTAGACTGAAGGTTGTAACTCATCTGACTAAATGAACTGGTTTGACACATTATTGCATAACTCGTTGGCCGTTCTTGTTCTGCTCCAGGTTCTTCCTGTCCAAATAAAGTCAAACCTTTCTTCAGCTGCGTCTATAATGCATTTTTACTGGGATTAAACTCGACTCTGTTAGGTTGAGTGCAAGAGAGGAACTGAGAACAGAAGCACATAAAGAATCATTTAAATGAAACATTTGCTGGTTTTCTGTTGTGTTAAACATTTTCTCATCCTCTGACATCAGCAGCTTTTCTAAGCTTCCCTGATTAAAGTAAGAAACCTGACAATAGAAGCTCCCCAAATAAACACTAGATAGATAATCCTACAAAGATTTAAATAAAAATATTAGATAAAGTTATCAAGATTAGGGGCCATAATATATACTAAACAAGAACAAGTGATGAAAGCAAACAGGAAATTGAGTAAATACAATAATAAAAAGGAATTTATCCCAAATAAAATGAGCAGAAAATAAGATTAAAATTAAAATTTCATTAAAAAAGAAATAAAAATAACACAATACAAAAATCTGAATGTTTAAGAATAAATTTATATTTTATATAATAATATTCAAATGCGTTTTCAACCAAAATACTTGATGAGCAATTCGAACATTATAAATTAAATTACCAAAAAACAAATAAGATTATTATTCATTATTTATATATTTAGCTACTATAGAAAATAATGCAAATAAACGAAATAAAACCAATAAACAATAGAAAGAAAACAAAATAAATAAACCAAATAAAGAAAATAAAACAAATAAATAAAACAAATAAATAAAATAAAACAAATAAAAAAAACAAATAAAGAAAATAAAACAAATAAATGAACCAAATAAATAAAATAAAACAAATAAAACAAAATAAATAAACCAAATAAAGAAAATAAAACAAATAAATGAATCAAATAAAGAAAATAAATAAAACAAATAAAGAAAATAAAAGAAATAAATAAAACAAATAAACAAAACAAAATAATTAAACCAAATAAAGAAAATAAAACAAATAAATAAAACAAATAAATAAAACAAAATAAATAAACCAAATAAAGAAAATAAAACAAATAAATAAACCAAATAAAGAAAATAACACAAATAAAGAAAACAAATAAATAAAACAAAATAAATAAACCAAATAAAGAAAACAAAATAAATAAACCAAATAAAGAAAATTAAACATATAAATAAAACAAATAAAGAAAACAAATAAAAAAAAATAAAATAAATAAATAAAACAAAACAAATAAATAAAACAAATAAAGAAAATAAAACAAATAAATGAACCAAATAAATAAAATAAAACAAATAAAACAAAATAAATAAAAAAAATAAATAAAACAAAACAAATAAATAAAACAAAACAAATAAATAAAACAAAGTGTTCTTCCGGTTCCGGTCCAGGTCCAAATGTTCCCGGTTAACAACATTAACTTTAGATCCGCGTTAACAGCGCGACGTCCGTTACGTAGTGCGTCATCGCGGTGCGTCACCACGTGGGTTGTGGTTCTCCGTCTCGAGCTCGCTGTTTTCGGCTACACGAGCGCGTGACCGTGTCTGGTAACCAGGTAACAAGTTTGTCTCGTGCTCAACAGCAGACAGGTTTGTTTGTCCCGGAGCGGAACGTCCTCGTCCTCCTCCTCATCTTCTTCATCTTCATCATGGCGGTCAGAACCTCCTTCGAGAAGAACAACGAGGTCGGCTGCTTCGCCAAGCTCACCAACACCTACTGCCTCGTGGCCATCGGAGGCTCCGAGAACTTCTACAGGTGAGTCCACACCTGGCCGGAAACGCGAGCGCGCTTTTTTCCCTGCGTGCTGACTGGCAGGCAGAATACAAACACGAGGTCCAGTGTGAGCAGGAAATGATGGAGTAACCCTTTAACACTGACAGTGGAACAGAGGCTAGTGATCTGGGCACAACCGAGCCTGTCAGCAGAACCAGAGCAGAACCCGTATCTGTAAGCTGCAGCGACAGGATCCTGGAGTACCCGGCGAGAATCCATGCACAGCCCAGGGAGAACACGCAAAACTCTAAGTAGAAAGACAGCAGGCTGGGATTAAAACCCAGAACCTACGTGCGTCCCAAAAGCAAGGAAGGATGCACCGACTGGGCCGATTACAGATATTTGCCGAGGTTCTGGTTCCCTGTTGTTCTGGTTCCCTGTTGTTCTGGTTCTGGTTCCCTGTTGTTCTGGTTCTGGTTTCCTGTTGTTCTGGTTCCCTGTTGTTCTGGTTTCCTGTTGTTTTTATTCCCTGTTCTGGTTCCCTGTTGTTCTGGTTCCCTGTTGTTCTGGTTCCCTGTTGTTCTAGTTCTTGTTCCCTGTTGATTTGGTTCTGGTTTCCTGTTGTTCTGGTTCTGGTTCCCTGTTGTTCTGGTTCTGGTTTCCTGTTGTTCTGGTTCTGGTTCCCTGTTGTTCTGGTTCTGGTTCCCTGTTGTTCTGGTTCTGGTTCCCTGTTGTTTTTATTCCCTGTTGTTCTGGTTCCCTGTTGTTCTGGTTCCCTGTTGTTCTGGTTCTTGTTCCCTGTTGTTTTGGTTCTGGTTTCCTGTTGTTCTGGTTCTGGTTCCCTGTTGTTCTGGTTCCCTGTTGTTCTGGTTCCCTGTTGCTTCCGCTGCCAAATAAAGATGGCGTTCCTGTTCAGAGTAAAGAAGTAACAGTACTTAGCTTCACAAATGCTAATTAGCGATGCACAACTATGCTGTAAATCCCAGATGAGTTGGAGGGCAGAAAGACACAGAGCAGGAGGAAGTTTAATCATCTGTTGAGTAGTTCACCAACGTTAGCTCGCTAGCTAACGAGCTGGATGCAGAGGAGCGACTGATCAGTGAAACAGAGATTCTTCATGGAATGAAGTGTGAAATATGAACCACCATGAGCATCCTCTTCATTAGCCGGCTGTAGAGCAATCAGAGGCTTATCTGAGCTGCAGTAACACAGACTGCTACAGCAGATCAGCTTGAAGCTGAAGCTTTTATAATACGGTCCGATGTGTGTTTCCAGCGTGTTCGAAGGCGAGCTGTCAGAAACCATCCCCGTGGTCCACGCCTCCATTGCCGGGTGTCGGATCATCGGCCGGATGTGCGTCGGTGAGTAAATCCTCTTCCTCGGCACCTTCCGGTCTGTCGGCTCCTCTGACGAGCTCCTCCTCCTCCTCAGGTAACCGCCACGGCCTCCTCGTCCCCAACAACACGACGGACCAGGAGATGCAGCACATCAGGAACTCGCTGCCGGACGGCGTGAGGATCCAGAGGGTGGAGGAGCGGCTGTCGGCGCTCGGGAACGTCATCGCCTGCAACGACTACGTGGCGCTGGTCCATCCCGACCTGGACCGGGTGAGAACCCCTAGCTCTGCCGATGCTAACAGCTGATCCTAGCGCTAATCCAGATCTCCCTCTGAATGGCTTCAGATTATTTTTTTTTAACCTTCTGACTTAAACCTGCAGCTCTGACCTGAGGGATGGAAAAAAAGCGTGGTTTCATTGTAATTCACGACAAAACATTTTCACGATTCGTTCAGTGGTGAACGGTAAACATCTTTAAACGTGAGTAGGCTAGTTTCACACTTCTGTTCCAACTAAACCAGATTCACACTTGTATCATATTTAGAACAACTGCAGTCCCAAAAGTCGTGTCTCATTTCATCCAACCTTAAAGTCGTTAGCGTGGAGTAAGGTGTGCCGTTAATTGTGCGCCAGAGGAAGTCGGACGTGGAAAATCTGGACCGAAGCGTCTCTTCATGTTTGTCCCATTTTCCGGACGATCACGCTAAAAAACATCGTACGTTAGCGAAGATTCAGCATTTCTGGGCGTCGGCAGTTCGGGAGCTTGTCTTGTTCCTGCGGGGTTGCCGGTTTGAATCCCTTTTCTCGCTGTGTTGTCTCGTCTCAGGAGACGGAGGAGATCCTGGCCGACACCCTGAAGGTGGAGGTTTTCCGCCAGACGGTGGCCGAGCAGGTTCTGGTCGGGTCCTACTGCGCCTTCAGCAACCAGGGCGGCCTGGTTCACCCGAAGACGTCCGTGGAGGACCAGGACGAGCTGTCGTCTCTGCTGCAGGTCCCTCTGGTGGTGAGTTCCCCTCTCTCTTGTTTTTTCTGGTTGTTGTTTTTTTGGACCCAGAATCGTGAAAGTTGGGGTTTTTTCCTCGTCCAGGCCGGAACAGTGAACCGCGGAAGCGAGGTGATCGCGGCCGGCATGGTGGTGAACGACTGGTGCGCGTTCTGCGGGCTGGACACGACCAGCACGGAGCTGTCGGTGATCGAGAGCGTGTTCCGGCTCAGCGAGACGGCGCAGGCGTCCGCCATCGCCACCAGCATGAGGGACTCTCTGATCGACAGGTGAGACGCTCGCAGAGACTGTCGGCCATCTGTGGTGCGTTTGCGGGTCTGTGGGTTTTTTAACAACTCTGCAGCAGCGTGGGGACATCGGTCTTCACGTGGACTTGGGGAAGACGATCGTGAGTTTAGAGTAGCAGGGGGGAAGGTTTCCGTCGCTCTGAGCTATTTTTATTATTTTTAGTAGTGCTGCACGATTATGACTGAAATAATGATCAAGATTGTTCACGGTGTCTGGAAAAATCTTACTTTGATTGCACCAGCAGTTACGATGTAGCAACGACCTTTATAGCAGAAAGAAATCTCAAAGTGCAACTTGAATGAAAATAGAAAATCATAAGAGCTTATAGAGAAAAGCCCAGCATCTGTCTACATTAGTGTTGCTGCTGGACCTGGGCGGGGATTTAGTGAGTTAGCGTTAGCTTTAGCCTTCTTGCATTCCCCGTATTTAAGCCTGTGATGTTTCTTCAGGTGGTTTAATAAGTTAGTTGTGTTATTCTGACACAACTCTGCTGCTCTCTGTACATAAAACTTCTCTTTGCTCTAAATCAGAAACAAGTCCAATAAATGGATGTGGAGCCGTTTAGAGGTACAAGCTCCTCACATGCAGCCGTTTCTTCACCAGTCGACATACTCTCGTTAAACACGCTGCCACCGTGGTGTTATGTACCTATGGCGGCGGCATAAAGCCTGTGCGCGCGTTGTTGTTCTCTAGTTAAAAATTAATTTACAATAGAAGCAGAACAGCGACTTCCTTTGTAGGAAAAAACGGAAGCGTCACACTTTAACTGCAATGCCAGAAAGCGCCACACGGGGAACGCAAACGCGTCTGCGCACGTTTAGATGCGAGTGGACGAGTGACTGTTCCTCACTAGTGTGCGCCCCTTGATTGCACCAAGATCACGAGTGGGAACGGTGAGTGTGTTAAACGATCGGGCGTGCACACGCAGTTAAATGAGTGTGTTTGCATGTGTGTGCACGTTGTATCAGCACGCTGGCTCAAGAAGAGCCTTTTGTTGAAATCGTTAAGGATAAACTATGCTTGTTAAGCAAGTTCATTAAATATAGAGATAAAACATGTACTAGTACGATTTGTGGATCTTATTTCTCTTTCATTCTGTTTCACGTCATATTTCACAGGTTTTAACTTCCCAGACCAGAAATTTTATCCCAATTTATCTGAATTCCTCATTTGATGCATTTAGAAGACGCTTTTAACCAAAGCGACTAACTTAGGAGGGTTAAACATTGAACTAAGACACAATTTACAGATTATAAGTTGCCTGCAGTATCCTGGAGGATTTAACATCACCTACAAGTTTGTCACTACGTCATATAGAAGGAACTCTCTGATTGGTCCACGCTCAAGCGTCCAAAGTTCAATTTTTCCAACCCGAGCGTTTCGGGCGTTGGAGCTTTTCGATGCTCCAAGACGCGCGTTTATGTAGACTTTACATGTAAACTGGACGCTCTTGAATGCAGCATAAGGCACTTTAAATGAAACCTCGCAGCAACAGGCGATGGAGATTACCCAGAATGCTGAAGCTCACAAAGTAATGGAGATTTTCCTCTCCACTGTCGCCGCGTGCTTGCTGAGAAGTTACCGATTCAAAGCGATCGGCTGTGGCTGATTTCAGACAATGATAAACTACAGTTTTCTGGTTCTGTTTCACTGGATGCGATTTTTCCCCAATTGTCCAGTGAAGTTCCTTCAGGCGAACTTTTTTGTGGGTTTTAAACCAACTTGACTGGAACCAGTTAGCTGGTTAGTACCTCTAGGTTTAGCATGTTAATGACTAAACTGGACGTTCAATTTTCCCTTGGAGAGCGCCGGACGCTCAAAGTTGATCGGCAGAGGTCGGCTGATTGTCTGTTATGACGCCCGGGTTTCTCACAACCCTGGTGGTGCCACAACTGTTTCCAGTGAATCAGGTTTTTTTCCTAGAAGAGAGGAACTGCTGCTCAAAATGTCAAAATCTTAGTGATATAAAGCTAGCTTTCATCCAGAGTTCTGTTTTAGGAGAGGCTCAGACTGTCTGACTTATAACTCTGTGGCGTTTCTCCTCAGCCTGGCGTAGAAGCCGCCGCCTCAGTTTCCAGCAGGGATGAAGCTCCGCCTCCCCGCTGAAGCGGCTGGACCTCTACCTTTTGAACACGAACCCGATCAGAAACACGTCCCGGGCCGGAGCCACGGTGGAGCTGGGCGGAGGCGACCTTTGAACCTCAGCTGAGATTCTGGGTTTGGAGCTGGAAATGTTTCTGTCGGGAAAATGAGGAAAAGCTCTGAAAGCGGCATTTGTGTTTTAGATAGGAGACGAAATGAACATGTTGGATGTTTCTTCTATGTGTAAAATAAAACTTACTGCTCTCTTTTTACCTGCTGGCTCCATCTTTTCTCACATTCGGCATCTGTTCAACAGTTTGGTTGCATTTTAAGTTTTGGGTTATAAACCTTGAGCTAAGCGGTTCTGCAATGGAATTGTCTGAATTTTCGGATCAGATCATGGGATTACACTAATACAGATGAGGGTTGATGCCCATCGATAATCTGAGCAGGACTTTGTATGTAAACATGGAACTTGGTTCTTCTGATTGAGGCAATCTGACTTTCCCGTAAACAAGCTGCTTTTCCCTCTATTGGTGAGACGACGATAGGGAAACGTCTGGTCTGCCAGATTAAACCTGGATTATATAAAACAACCGCTCTCAGAACCAGGCACTGATCCATTAAGGGAGCTCACAAAACTTTCATGAGAACTTTTTAAGGGGCACATGTGGAAGAACAACTTCTGCAGCCGGTTAAACTGACGAGTCTGCATGTCTGAAAGTTTCTGTTCTGAATAAAACCTCCAAGAAAGAAAGCATGTAAAGATATATAAATATGTTCAGATTACTTAATCTGAATAATTTTACCTCCAAATAGAACATGCACGAAACTGAGAATCTTAAAACAACACCAACATAGTTTCAGTTTTGGTTGAATTTTGCAGCCCAGTGAGGACAAAAGCTGTTGTGTTTTAGTCTGAAGGAAGACTCCATTTCCCATGAGCACAGGCGCATAGTGTGGTGAAATCCTGATCAGTTGGATTGAAGTTCATTTCTGTTTCCAGTGTCTGTGTGAAGGATGCGCTGTTCTTGAGGTGATGAGTCTACATGTGGTGAAACAATGTCAGATGATGTTGGAGATAAGAAACGGGGGAAGTGACGTATGCCGTAAAGCAGTTGTAGTTGTTTTGTGTTGCAGGGTTCCTGCCACCCTCCTCAAAGTTAAGTAGTACCGTTTAAAGCAAGGCCACGATAGAGGCGTCATTCAACGAGCTGTAAGTCGAATCATAATCACAAAAGTTATGAAAACATTTTATGAAGGTTCAAAAGTTGTTAGTGTTGCTTTAATCCAGCCTGCAGAGCAACTTCAAGACGGCTTCCACTAGATCCTGTTGACCCCAGCAGAGCTGAACAGGTAAAATGAGCACTGAGAGACTAGCAGCTTTTAGTTTTAAACAAGATCTCAGACTCGGCTGCAGATCTGAGGAGTTCTCACCTCAAAGCTCCAAGTTCACAAAACATTCCAGATCTGAACCTGCAGCCAGTTCTTAGAAATCAGCCAATAGGATCTGGATCTCTGATAGGCTTTTTTTAACCCATCAAGTCTGGATTTCTTCAGTTTAACCACTAAAAAACTTCACGCTTGTGTGTTTGGCCTCACCCTCGGACAAAAAAATGACTTTTTAATGCAACAAACAAGCAAACAAGCAAACGTTTCAATGCTTGTTTTTATTTACTGATAAACAAGTGAGTTTGAGTCGCATCAACACGTCCACGAACAGGGGACAGCGACACCTGGCGGCGGCCTACAGAAAAACACTGACACAGTTTGGTTATATGACACACTTTGAGCTTTACATGAGGGCTTTAATGATTTTGGTTTGGGGGACAAAAAAACTAACAAAAAAACCCTATAAAAAGTTAAAAGAAGCAATTATATATATATATAGATATATATAGATATATATGGCATAAAATCAGATTAAATTTCTATAAAAAAGTGAAAACATGCAGGGTTTGTAGTGCAGAACCAAAGTTTTCTATACGTTCCTGTTAAAGAAGGCGGACTAAAAACAAAACCAGGATTATTACATGAAAGAAACGAGCCTAATCTGATTCGTGTGCAAAAAAAACCTAATTCGGTTCCTACATAAATATATTTCAATAATGAACGCATGTTAGTGTTTCTACGGACCAGCAGGAAGCGCCACATCCTTACATCAAGCAGAGATCCTACAACTTTCTGAGAAACTTCAGGGAAAACGGACAAAATCAGTTTAAAACTGAAATCTGCTAACTGGCCCTGAAAGCAGCAGGAGGCTCTGTGCTCCACACTAATCTATGAGCAGGGGAGGATTTCTGTGCTTACACCCATGGGAAATATTGCACATCGTTACCGAGGACCTCGGGGTCAAAGGTTATGCTTCACGTTGACGGTAAACAAACTAAACTTGGGTTAGAACGGAAGAGGGGGGGGTGGGTGCTGAAAGCCGAGCGCCTCTGTGCCGGCGTCTGCGGCTTGTGTCGTTTAACTGAACAAACTAAAGAGTCCGAAGGTGGAGGGGATCGTGGCGCCTCTCTAGCAGCCGAAGGTCTCCTGCGAGGCGTAGACCATGTAGAGGAAGCCGTCCTCGTCCCTCTCCTGCTCGTAGATCTCAGAGATGGAGGTGGAGACGGACACCATGCTGTGCTGGTTGACCAGGAGGAAGAAGGCCTGGGTCGGGTTGAGCTGCAGCCGACGTCTGCGGAGGAAGAGGAGGAAGAGGTGAGAGCGTTGCCGTGGACGACTGCTACATCATTAACGGTAAAAACGTCCAGCAGCTTTAGAGTAAACGTCCAACATTCGATAGGAGTTCCTTATTAAAACTAATATGTGTATTTCTCCCAGAAAATCATTGCAATTACACATGTTTTATTTCCATTGTGTGTATTGGAACCACCTAAAAACCAAAGGAAAAAAGACACATTTGACGTAATTTTACACAAAAACTGAGGCGGAAAAAATTCTCTGCACATTTTCACACCTGAAACCAGATAAAAAGTTGACATTGTGTGTCCATGTGTGCCACACCAAGCATGGAGAACAGTCTGAGGACTTGAGAACATCAACAATCTCAGGATTACGGCCCGGATGGTGGAAAAGCGCCGCCCCCAAATCAAGTCCCAAAGAAATTCAAGCTCAAGGCACAGGGCGCGTCATTGTCGGCTTGGACTACCCGTCCACATTTGAATGAAAGGAAATGACCCAGGAGGACCCGGATGCTGACACAGAGACACAAAAAAGCCAGACCGCAGTTTGCCAAAATGGATAAAATGTTATTATGTATGTTTACCGAAAAACCATAATCAGGCCTACAAGGAAAAGAAGACAGATCTACAGTCAAATATGGTGGCGGCTCAAATAAGTTTTGAGGTTGTTGACTTGACTGCAAGGCACCATGATATCTGAAGAGTACCAAAGGATTCGGCAATCCCCCCTTCTCCCGAAATTGTTTTGGGAGAAGGGGACCTTCAAATATGAGAGACTTGGAGCAGTTTGCAAAAGACGAGCGATCCAACATTGCAGTATAGAGGTGTCAGAAGCTCGTTGATGGTGACAGGAAGCCACTGACTTTAGTTATTTTTTTAACTTAAGGATACTTTTGTTCGGCCCATTTTTGGAGTTTTGTGTAAAATGATGTCAAATGTCCTAATAAACACAAATGAAATGAACAAAACTGTAATTTCAACACACTTTCAGCCATGACTGTGTATGGATTCCTACGTAGAATCCATAACCGGGCCTTCAGGCTCGGCTCTTTCTGATCGTTTTCTTGTAAAAAATTTTAATTGATTATTAATAGGAACCAAAAATAAAGGACGTAGTGAGCGCTCGGTCTCTCCACCAAAGACAGGAACAACTAATAGCTCAGCCCACAGCTGAGCAGGGAGTCAACAGGCAGACCATCGAGGCCACTGCAGCTGTTTCCAGCAACATAAAGTCCGCCAGGAGAGAAAATTACATTTTCCCC
>JAVLVB010000468.1:793259-813258 GCA_032876305.1 Orestias chungarensis
TCGAACATGTTCGTCCGTGGAGCCTCGAACATGTTCATCCCTGGAGCCTCGAACATGTTCGTCCGTGGAGCCTCGAACATGTTCATCCCTGGAGCCTCGGACATGTTCACCCCTGGAGCCTCGGACATGTTCACCCCTGGAGCCTCGAACATGTTCATCCCTGGAGCCTCGAACATGTTCTTCCCTGGAGCCTCGAACATGTTCGTCCCTGGAGCCTCGAACATGTTCGTCCGTAGAGCCTCGAACATGTTCATCCCTGGAGCCTCGAACATGTTCATCCCTGGAGCCTCGAACATGTTCGTGAACAATACAACTTTTTTTTTTTTTTAAGAGTAAAAGCTAAATACTCTAAACAGAAGTGGAGTTTCAGTTGGGCCTAATAAAAAATGGGTTGGCCAAATAAATACGATTAAAAGGTTTTATGTTTCATTTCCAAAGTTGCATCAACAGAGAACAAAACATCCAGGACAAATTAAACATAAAATAAAACTGTTCAACAAATTTGCTCAAATAGAAGCATCCAAATGGACCCTGAGGTCAGAGGGTCAAACTGATGGACAATCCGCAAAACATGCAAAAAATAAGACAAATCCTGCCCACTCGGATGTGGAATCCAATATGGCCGCCCTCATCAACAGTACTAGACCGTGTTGGAAAACCAAAACGCAGAAGCTTAACTTTGTGTATTTCATAATTTCACCTGGTTTGAGTTTGTTTTTATCTAACGAATTAGAAATAAACTGTGTTTGAGTCCGTCCGATGTTTAAAGGCAGATTTAATCTGGATTAAAGTTTAGAAAACGTCAATTCTGACGGGGTGGCAGACCGGCGACCATTTACAGAACAATTAAACCTGGACAGATTAATCCGGTTCAGATTATCTGGAAGGTTTTTCACCTCTAGAGGGGGAAAAACTGGACTATTTAAAAAAAAAAATCCATCAAGGTTTTTAAATCTCTGTTGCAACAAAAGGATCGGGATCATTTCAAAACATGAAAGAAATCCACTAATCATCAGTCAAACTCCTTTATTCCTTCAGCCCGGCTTTTAAACTCGGCTCAGTTAAGAGTTTTAGGTTCTCATGAGGTGACTTTGTTTTGAAGTGGAGGTTTTTGTTGTTGGGTAACAAAAAACAGTCGAGAACTGAAATTTGTAGGTTTCAAGTACGAATTAAGTTTCAGTTCCTGACATTTGGATTCAACATTGAAGTTTACAAGCTGGCATCTTCCTCTAGGTTGTTTCATTAACGAATCAGAATGACATATAAACCGCCTGCGTCTAAATATTCCCGATGTAGGAAACACAGAAAACAACAAGCAGGTCCCGAATCCTCTGACCCGGTTCTTTATTACAGCAACAAGTCAAAGCAGAGCGGCTGGAGGAAATCTGAATAATCGGTTTCTAACATTCTGGGCTACAAATGACCTAAACTTGTAATGGTTTGTAAACCTAAAATCTTTCGATACATTTCGGAGGAGTCTCTGCGTCACGGTGAAGGCTTGTGGATCCCGATCATCACGTAATCTTTACCTGTGGAGAGGAAACGGTTAACAGAGGTTAAAGTTCTCGTAGATGAACGGCAAATATTGGTTGATTTCACGTTTTAGTTTTTCCATTTCTGGACGGAGTTTATTGATTCATCAATGAACATTTTTATTTTCTACTAAGCTGCCACGTTTTTAGTAGCCTAACTCTTTACTTCACTATTACTTATCACGTCAAATCTAAAACAAAGTTGTTGTGAACACGTTTTTTTTCAAAGATATTATTAAAACGTTTAAGGTCAGAAGGTCAGTGAATAATTTGTCTTTAATGGTCATGGACTGAACTGCATTTATTTGTTTGTTCAGGTTTTTTTATGTATTTTGAGCGGAGGGTTCTGACCCAGCAGTTTTTGCTTCGTTTATAGATTACTTATTAGATCCCTTCTGACCTTTATTGTTCTCAGTCCAGTTTCTGCCTGTTAGGTTGTTTTTTCCCCCTCTAATCAGCTGATGGTTAAAATCTCCTCGCGCTCTCAGGTCAGTTTGTTCTCGACTTTCTGAGTTCAAATCTGTTTTGTTGATTTCTGTTTTGGGCCGAACTTCTCGCTTATTCGTCGGCGCCCCCACGGCACCTCTCACCGGCAGCAATGACCATCTCGTCCTTCTCAGCGAAGCCGCAGGTAGCTGAACTCGTCCTGGATGATCCTCCTGGCCTTCATCAGCAAGGGCTGGACCAGCAACGCCAGCAGGATCGAGCTCTGGTCCTCCAAAGTGGACCTCATGATGATTCCTGAGGTATAAAACACACGTCACCATCCGGTGAGGTCCGGACAGCATCCATCACCTAATCTGGATAATCCAGTTAAACAACGCTCTTTTAACACCAAGATTAAAACTGAAGTAAGATGGCGGCCGGCTTGCTTTTGATGACAGTGCCCAACCGTCGCCATCAAGTCTAGTGACTTTATTGTTGAGACAAAAATGTTTAAAGTAGATGCCTTGAAGGAACAGGAATCGACTGAAAAGGAGGCAAAGAAATGAATACATTTGATTTATAAAGGGAGAGTTAAAACTGATTAAAACTCGGTGGAGAAAATGATCCCAAGTCCATTAAGGATGCAGAAGGTTGCCATAACGATATCATCAGTAACAAATAAACTGATACTCCGGTTTTCATCTAACTGAAATAACAGCATCACCATCTTTTACCGCCATACTGTGCATGAATGCATTTTTAACCTCAGCTCATTGCCGTCCGGGCTGGGATGTTCTGTTCTGGTCCAATAGTTCTGCCGTCTCTACCCGGCTCGTAAACCAGAACCAAGGCTGGTAACCGTCTTTAAACCAGCGAATACCTCAGACAGGTGAAGAAAACATCCACTGACAGCCAATCGAAATGAAGGGATTCACCTGAAACCTCTGAATCAAAACTGAGAATCAACTGATTAACAATATTCTAGAGAAATTTTCCTCAGATCATTTTAATTGACTTAAACAAGTAAAGGTCACGTCCCTCTAACCAACAATCATAAAAGTCTAAATTTTTAAGAGTAACCTGTATTATAAAGTTTTATGTTTATACGTTAAAATGTAAACATACGTTAGGTTCATTTACTTTTATAATTCTGACATTTTTGTCGAAGAAATTCTAGTCTGTAATATTTTTAGTTGCCCAAATCTCTTCTTTAACTTTGTTAATTTGACTCAAATTATCTGAACACTCAAACCGGAAACCAACTTCAGTGCCATGGATTCAGTAGAGACCTTCAGAATAAAGCAAACATGGATCAATGATAAAACTCGTGGGTTTTACCGTCAGTGGTGGCGATGATAACTCCATCCACACCTGAGTGACTCTGGGTCTTCTTCTACTTCAAGCTTAAAAGCAAAGAACAGCAGCTTCGTTTAACACAGAAACCAAAGTAACTCCAACACCAGCTAAGCTCCAGCAGGCTCTGCTAGCTAAACTAGCATCTCTGTAAAACCCCGAATATAAAGAATCACCTGCACAAGAAACGCCACAAAACACAGCATCGCTCAACCAAGAACTTTTACAGCAGTAATATTTTACCATTTTAATGTTTAAGAGGATTTAAGAGGATTTTAATGTTTTTATAGTTCAGGAAATCATATGTTTAAAGAAAACTAACAGAAAATTAACTAAATATGTTTGAGTTACTCCAAACATTCAGACTTTGATCTCTAGAAGTGATCCTGATTGACATTCATTTATTTCCAGAGGAACGAGCGAAGCCACATGATTCTAAACTGTGGATCATTCAGGGTTAGTTGTTTCCATTCAACTATTTATCTTTAGGCTCCTTGTTACTTCCACCCTGGAACAAACAAGCTGTTCTTATTTATTTTGGCACCTGAACTTCACTTATCTCCTGCTGAGGAACAAACATCTGACCTCTAACCTGAGGACGACCCTACAGACCAGACGTCGCTCCTCCACCATCTTCCCGCCTCGTTTCGTCTTTCCAGCCTGCCGTGGGGGTAGATGAACTTCGTCTACATCAGTTCCTCTGGTTCATGTTCTGCTGGAGGTTTCTTCCTGTTAAAAAAACCTGTGTTTCTCCCCACTGTCGCCACATACATTAGTATCGGTACGAGGAAATGCTGTAGTCAACAACAATTCTAGCCAACGTCAACTGTCTCGAATCGTGTCCGTGCCGTCGGTTTCTATTCTGCCACGTTTTAAAAGTTTGCGAAACAGTTGGACCCAAGCACGGTGGTGGCAGCAGCATCCTGTGGGCTGTTTTTTAAAATAATTTAAAATAATTTCAATAAATCAAAGAACCAACAATTGTGCATTTCCAGTTTTTTTATTGAATTTAAATCGAGCAGAAAAGTGAATGTAGTGAAGATCCCTGCTCATGTTTTTAATACTTCTACAGATTTCTGGGACAGTAAACAATAAATAATCCAAACGTAGCATTCATCTAAACCTCTGCAGTCTGGTCAGGATTCATGTTTCCTACTTCGTGCATTTTTTTTTTTTTTTTGAGCAACATTGATGAGAAAAACAAACAAAACAGAGGAGAATACGAGATTAATCTGGAATGATCAAACGGGGACAAAGAACTAATCTGGATAATCTGGCAGCCGACGGGTCCTGGATCTTGCTTTTAGCAGAGCGAACAGAAAACAGTTTGGCCGTTTAACACGACGGAGACGGGGGCGACGCTTCAGGTCGAAGGGTTCTGGATGACGATGAGGAAATAGTCCTTATCTGTGGAGAAACAAGGCAGAACCCAGAGATTAACAACCCTGTTGTCATGACAACCAGGTGAGGCTGCGATCCATCTCCGGCTCCAACGTCACAGGTGGAACCGTTCAGCCGGGATTCTCACCGGACCGCGGTTTTCCTCTCTTACCTGGAGCGATCATGATCTCGTTCTTCTTGGAGCGAACCCGCAGGAAGGTGAGGTCATTCTGCGGGTCGATGTCTCTCAGGGTACTCCTGGCCTTCATCACCAGCTGGTGGATCAGCGCCGAGTACTGCACCGTGCTCTGGTTGTCCAGAGTCGACTTGACGGGAATTCCTGGGAGGAAAGTTTGTGGATCAAACGTGTGATCGGATAACAGACGGCTCCACATCAAATAATCAAACTTTGGTTAAAAAAACGCTTTTTCAACAACAAACCTACTGATTATTCTAACCTGTAAACTCAATAAGACAAAAAAAATAACTCTTGTTTTTAAATCAACATTATCAGGATTTAAAAATTAGGGAGCACGTTAGCCGGGACATCACAGACAATCTCACTTTTCTGGGTCAACAGAACAGGAAGTACTTTTATTTTGAAGAATCAAGAGCGTCAGGCGAGTTTCGCTTTAGGTCTACTTCAGCGTCTCGTTGGAGAAACGTCTTTTCAGCTCTAAGGAAGACGCGCCAACAGTCTGTTTTAACCGACTACCAGCACCAGACATCACAAGCTAGATGCAGAGAGGCCGACTTGACTGTCCTGCAAGCTCAAAACGACAGGAAGGAGAACGTAGACGTCCCCCAGCAGCACAGCGTTTACGTCAGTAACGACGGACGCTGCCGCCTGTGGATTGACGTTAATGTTTGAGCGACCGGAGCCGACCGTATCGTCACAAGATCATAACAAGACGAAGGAAGCTGAGAAAAAAGAAAGCTAAACTCGGGCACTGCTTGCTTCGGACGTTACTTACGTCCAGATTTACCACGATTGGCTTCGGCTGCTGCACAATTATGACGCATGTCTCACGTTAATTATGTAAAATGTAGATTAAATTTAACATGATTGTTCGGACTGATGACTCTTTGGAATAAAATCGGATTTTTTTGTGTGTGAAAAGATTAGAATCAGTCGGTCAGACTTCTAAGTAAAAGTGGCTTACGAACGAGACCCCTGCACAATTTTAGTCTGTGGTGAGCAAACTTCCCATATCTGAACCTCTCTGAGGATCTGTGATCAGTTCTCAAAAAGTGGCTGGAGAAACAGAAATGAAAAAAACTCCAAGCACCAGAAAAAAACTAGAGCATCACCACCAGGTGTCCTGCAGGTGAGACGCCCCTGATTTAACACTGGGATGGTTCACTGAACAATAAAGTGGGGCAGATGAGGTCGCGCAGTAGATGGTTACTGAGTTACTGCTGAGACATGTATCCAGCATTTAACCTGTTTTACCTTCAGAGTTAGCAATGATGATTCCTTGAACTCCTTTCTGACTCTGGATCCTCTTCAGAGTTTCTTCAACCTCAGCCTGGAAAACAGCAGCAGGTTCGTTTTAACACAGAAACCAAACATGGCACACAAAAATTAAAAAGCAGAAACATTGTTTATTCTAAAGTACACCAATAAGCCCAGTTAGCTGGTAAATATAAAACCATGGTAAAAATACACTGTAAATCTGCCTGAGAGAAAACAGGAACAACCTAACTGCAGTTATATCTCACTACTGCGATCTATAATAAAAATACAAACAATAATTCTAAGAATGACAACAGTAATTATAGAAAATAGAAACAAAAGCATTAAGCTGAGGCAACGCCCGGCTACCTTTAGCCACCGTTAGCCACAGTTAGCAACCTGTTAGCAACCTGTTAAAACACAAAAACCTTCTCACAGCAATAGAGGGCGATAAAATCTGTTATTATTTCTTATAAATGATGTATTCGGCTGTTCCGTCTCACCATTGTAACGCTTGAATTAAGAAATTTGTGACAGAAACAAAACAAAAGCTAACTGTTGTTAGCGGAAGTTGTCAGTAACTAGGAGAAAAACAACTTCCGGTTAGTCTTCTTCTTCGTCTGTCGGCGAAAAACAGCAGGTTTGCACCGCCGCCTACTGTTTTTTTTTTTTTTAAATAATCCCATTGAATTATGTTACTTCCTGAATCTCCGTGTTGAAAAACCATTAAATTAAATTAAAACATTTTTAGTTCGTAATATCTGTTTTGTCTCATATCACCGACAAGTTAGAATAACATCCGGGATCTCCTCAGAGTTTCAAGTTTATGTATCCGGAATCCAGATGTCAGCTGAATGTTTTTTTATTAGTTTTTTTCTAATATATATTCTTACTTTTTGTTGTTGGACATTTACCTGTTTTACTACATATGATTTTATCTGTAAACAAGCTGAGTTGATCGCACGTGCAAAGATTCCCTATTCCGATTGGTCTGCTAACATTGCTTTATTCTCTCTCAGCCAATCAGTGGCGGCCAAAGTATGAGGAGGAGGAGAAGAAGACTTGCTCAACCGTCAGTAACGGTAACCTGAAAGGAGACGTAACTAGCTCATGTTCAATATAACAGTTTATTTCTAAGCGTTTCCGTATTAGTGACAAGAAGTAGAATAATATAAAAAGTACAACAATAGAGTTAGTCTGTCTCCAAGGAACTATCACAACTTGAGACTTGAAGCGTTCTATTGCCTCCATCTTGTTTCTTCGTCTCCGTTACGAAGTGATTCTTATTTTGGGGAGGCGGGAAGCGCGAGGGCAGAACAGCAGGGGCGTGTTTGGAGGGGCGGAGCTTAACGGGGGACCGACTGGCACAGAGCACCGGGTGTCGGTCTCGATCCACCGCTAGCAGGCAGAAGGATCCGGGCCGCGGCTCCGTCCTCAGACCTTCTGCGCTGTGCGACGGGAGTTGGGTTGGTTCTCCGCGGTGGGATGGAAGCGGACAGAATGGATGAAAATGACTGGAAATACCACGGAGAAGGAAACAAGAGCCTTGTTGTCTCCCATGTTCAGGTGAGGAAGCTAAGCTAACTATTCTGAAGTTAGCCTCTGCATCGCTGCTATTTAAATGGTTTGAGGACTGAAGCATGTCAAACCTGCAAAAACAATGCTCAAAAAGACTTATTTAAAATTACATCACCTGGTCTCAGTGTTTGTACAGTAAAGGAAGATTTTAAATTACGTTTTTGACCTGGAATCAACTTTTTAAAGTGACTTTTTAAAAAACTGCGAACTAGCCCTTTACTCGAGCTGCGAGTCAGAAGCTAACTTCCGCCCGGTCCGCTATTGTAGTGAAAGCGAGTAAAGTCAGCCGCTTAAACAGCGTCTCATACTGTAATAACACTTTTGTTGGTCTTCCTATATTAATTAACATGTAATCGTGTTGCCAGGCAGATTTACCGACAATCTGGAGCTTTTCTTAGGTGTAAAATCAGAGTGTTCTGGTGTTCTGAGGGCTAACGAGCTTAGCTTCAGTGTTTCCATCAGCTGCTGATGGGGAGGATTCAACGGGCCTGTTTTTTTATTTGCATCTGACAGGATGAGGCTTTACTCGGCTGTCGTTTTTCTGTCTGTATGTCTGGTTCTGGGGGTGTCCGGCCACTCCAGAGGCGGTTGAAGGCTGGTTCTGGGTTGTAGTTGAGCAACCATTGAGCAGCTCATTAGTCACAGCCGGCTGCTGAGCTCAACCATGTCCTGCTCATTCTCCCTCACGGCTGCAGGTCATCTGGGAGGATCATAACCAGTTTGAGTTGTTTTTCTTGTAGAGAGGCCATGATTCAGGGCCAGGAGAGCCGGTACACTGGCAGCTGGTGTCTGAGTCTAAATGTTGCATTTAATGTAAAAACACAAGTACAGTAGGACAGGTTGCTGGTTTGGCGCCGTGTCTGCAGCCGCTGGTTTCGGAGCTGCTCTCTTCCTCTTTTCGACTCGACCCTTTAAGATGATTTGCACACCAAAATATCATAAAGCCTAGGAGCGACGGCGTGAATAAGTTTCATTTAAAACTTCTAACATTTCAATCAAACCAATTGAACGGATCTCTCGTACCTGTTTAGTTAAAAGCTCGGTAATGAAATCTGCTTTTATGTTTCTCTGAATGACAAAAAATAATCCCTAATCTATCCTGGAGAAATGAGCTTCCAGGCATCTCGATTCAGGACCGAGGCTGGAAGGAGTTTAGGACCAGGAGGCCGGATTATTCTGCTCTGAGCTGGGAGTTTAACAAAACCTGGGAGTAGGAACGAGTCACAGAGTCGATGTTTCAATCTTTGAAACCACGAAAGCCTCCGACCCTGAAGCGATCAGAGTTTTAAATCATCTTCAGTTTCTTTATAGAAAGTAGACGGACGACATCCTGAAACGTCTTAAGCATCCAGGGTCAGATGTGGGAAACATCAATTCTGTTTTAAATCTAAACCTGCGGTTCTGAGCGGTCGGTCCCCGTTGCCTCCTGACTGGACCGGACCCTTAAAACGAGTTTTAAAGCTCTGACTTTTAAGTCCTCGGTCGTTCCTGAAACAGGAAGTCGGGTCGTGAAACGTCGTCCCAGCAGGTGGTTCAACTCCGCGGTGAGTCCTCGATTCGCGGCTCCACCTGCGGTTTTGTTTTATTCCAGGAAACCAGAACTAGCCCATCTGGATTTTTCCGCCCCAATAGAGTGACTAATATGATGACAAATGAAAGATTACAAAGGAACTTTTTCTCAGAACCATTGACGCGATTTGTTTCTTTAGACGTCTTGACCGTGCTTGTTTACGCCGTCAACATTCCTGGTCCTGGTTTCATGGTTAAAACCAGCGCCTCCAACCCTGGCCCCTCGGGTCGCTCGTTTCTCTCTTGTCTTGACTTGTGCTCCAATGCAACCCCAATATCGCTCAGCGCTGAACTCCTGCTCCACGGTTCCCCACGGCGCTCCTCTAACACTCCCCAGAAACTCCCCTCTCGTCATGAGACTGAAAAAATGCTGAGTTTGCGCTATTTTATTAATTTTTTCCGGAACCTGCGATCCTTAAATTAAGTTGCTCTCCCGACTTCCTGTTGACAACCTGCAGCAATTTGACCTTTTCTGTGAATATGAATGAATTAACTCTTGTTTTTTTGTCCATATTTGAGAGTTGATCTAAATATTCGAGCTGTGAGACGTTAGAAAATATTAAAGTTGATGCATTAACGTGTTTTTATTTTTGGTTTTCTTTGTGTCTCACCTGTGCTTCCATCACCGTGTTACCGTTAGCATGTCATTAGCTGCTCTGGCTAACGATCCAAACAGGATGGAGGAACCGAACCAAACTCGGCAATTAGCGGAAGACGGTTCATCTCCATGGTAACCTACGATAACCACTTATCTCTTAACACCTCACCCCGGACCTGATTCTGTCAGTCAGGGTCCGTTACTCACCGACGTTCCTCAATGCTGTCGCTTTAAAAGTTCTGACCATGAACGTCTCATGCGGATCCAGATCTGTTCAGTGTGCGGTTCTGGACCGCTTCGTCTCCACCGTTAGAACTCGGACTGACTTTTGTGTGCAGCACCTAACCGTAGCCGTTTGTGTTCCCGCAGCACTGCCGGGTTTTACGCCTCCTCAAGTATCCAGCAGAGGACTCCGAGAACCCGCCTCAGGTAGGTCAGACGTTTGCGCCTCATCAGAACTTTCTGGGTGGTTCTGGTTATTTCGTGTGCCAGGAAGCTAAATCCAGCTAGAACAGAACATAATTTGCCAGGCTGGGGATCCAAAATACGGATCTCCTCCAGCTCCATCAGTTCTGCTGACGCTGCGTTTGTTACACGACGTAATTCTGATGTTTTCACCCAAAACAAAACAAAATTTGATTTGTTCCACGTACAGATGTAGAAACAGACGTGGGCTTTATCAGGACATGTCTTGTCGGGGTTAAGAGCGCTCGCTCGTCCTCATTAATGTTCTGGTCGGCCTTAAATCCACCAGAACATTAAACGTTTCCATGGAAACATTTCCTCGTCCCGGTCGGCCTGGCCCGCCGCGTGCCACGGCGGTGGGTCGGCGGAGCGCGCTCTGTGAGGTCACGGAGGGCGGCTGGCCCCGCCCCCCGTGTTGACTGTTGACACAGGCTCTGAGAACAGGATGTTGCTGCTGTGTTGCCTCAGACGGCGGCGCAGGCCTTCAGGCAGATCCAGAACATCGTGGACTTCACCTCCTGCGTCATGAGCTGCTTGCTGGGGGACAAGTTCGTCCACAGTGGGGTGAGTTAGTGTTGACCTCTGACCTTAGTCTAGAACAGAATCACTTCAGCTGCTTCAGACTTTTGTTACTATTTAAACTCGATGTTCTTTCTTACATTTATTGTTTATTGTTCTGTCCTTTAGTGTGAAGCTTGTTTGTTCTGGTTCTTATATCTGTTTTGTTCTCACCAAACCTGATTCTGATCAGAGCAGTTTAACTCAACTCTTCCGACCCAAAACCAGACAGAACATTTACGTTAAAGAACATGTTTAACCTAAACCTAACCTACACCAACAGTATTCAGTGTGGGTCCTTAGGCAAGGCTCTTTGCGCTACTGCCTGCTTTGTAAGTCACTTTGGATAAAAGCATCTGCTAAATTCATAAACATAAACACATGATTAAACCTCAAATTATATTTTGTCTTTAATTTCATAGTAAATGGAATCACAAATATCTAATAAGTTTTACTATAAGCTAAAGTTGGGAACATAATTTATTTATTACACTTGAAAAGAGAGATCATAAAAAAATGAAATGAATATAAATGTTTTGTTTTTGAAGATTTACATTGATTTATACATATTATCCATTTAAAATACATACTTTTACGTCATGGCCTAAAGCGGCACGCTTCGACTCGGCTCCGGCAGACCTTATAAAATATACCCAAAATCTTACACACATGTGATAAATGAAGACTCGACTACGTGACAAAGAAGCACTAGTGAATATGTCCAACCCTAAAGTGCAAATAAAAGACCCGAAAGGAAACAAAAAGGATGACGCAACGGTAGGCCAGAAGCAGCTAACAGAAGCTAAACAAGCCCCAGTGAAATCAACGGAGGATGCTAACCCCGAAAACGCTGTGCTAACGGAGCTACGGAAGCTAAGACAAGAGAATGCGTCTTCATTCCGGTAATTAAAAGATTCCTCTAACAGGCTGGAGATTAAACTTGATGAACTGAAACAGAAGACTGAAAGTCTCGAGGGGAGAGTGACGGAAACGGAGAAAAGAGCGAGTGATGTGGAAGACGAGCACACGAGACATGAAAGAATGCTAAGCTACTTGCTACGCAGAGAGACTGAGCTAACTTTGATGACATCGAGAATCGGATTCGCCGTAATAATATAAGAATCTACGGGATCCCAGAGCTAGTTGAGAAAGATACTATGGTGTCTTTTGTAACGGACTTCCTGAAAAACTCACTGGAGGTAGAGGACGGGATTGATATTAAGCTGGAAAGAGACCCAAAGACAAGGTGCCACCGCGGTCAATCATAGTACGCTTGTTGGACTTTAGGGTGAAACAAGCGGTGTTACTACAGGCATGGAAACAACGGGACATTCAATACTTGGGTAATAAAATCTACTTTGATCAAGACGACTCATCTGACGTGCAAAGAAAGAGAAAGAGAGTTACAGAAGTTATAAAGAAGCTTCGAGAGTGTAATATAAAAGCACATTCGCCATACCCTGCCCAGCTGAGAATATTTTTAGCATCTGGCACCAAAGGTTTCCCCTCACTAGTGGAGGCACGCTCTACGCTGGAAAAACTGGGAGTGAAAGTGGAGATAGATGACGGAGAGGCTCTGGAAATGGAACTGGCCCAAAACCCTTGGACAACGCAGCGCGGAGGGAAGAGGAGGGATCAACACCAGCTGAAAACATCGGAGATAGGAAGCTTAATTCAATGGGACTGATTTATGGGTAAATATAATATCTTATGAGTGACCGAAGGGGTTAAGACATACGGATGATTATTGCTTGGTCAAATTGTACGATTTTGAAACAATAATATGACATTGAAGGAAAATATATACTAATAGATGTAAATAAAATGAAGAAAATAAAAATAGAAAAGGGTATAAACATTTATACTAGTATAAAAAATATATATAATAAGATTAATAATAAAAGTAATAAAAAGTGTAAGACTAATTAAGAAAGAGGTTTCGGTTCATTAGAGATTATTTTTAATCAGGTCTGTGGGGTTTGGGGCTAAGCGTCTTTACAATGATGACAGCTTGGCCTTTACGACAATCTAATCGTAATCACAGGATCTCATGGGAGATCGTCACCTCTGCAATAAGTGCAAAATACCCGGAGAGCAGTTGTTCTCTGCCCAAAGGACAAAGGGAGTGGCATGTTCATCACCTACCTTTTTTGATAATGTTATTTGGGAGATGTGCCACTGGAACTCTGGAGGTCTGTTTGGATGTTCTAAGTTATGAAAAATATCTGTTCAAATGTAACCGGTTGGTATTCTGTTCTTTGGCTCTCAAGCAACACATTTGTTTAGGATCATGTTTATTATTTTTCTACTTTACGAGTGAACAAAGTAAATGTTATTAGTTACAATATAAATGGTATCAACCATCCCATAAAGCGGAAAAATATTTTATCCCAGCTTAAAAAGCGAAATTGCTTGATTGCACTGCTTCAAGAGACTCACCTTAGTGAAAACTAACGTCTTAAACTGAGGAGAGAATGTGTGGGACAAATATTCAGTTCAGCATATAGGGAGGGTAAAAAAAAGAGGAGTAGCAATTCTGTTACATCGGGCTTTAGATTTCATTGTTGAAAAGACTCACCGTGATAAGACGGGACGTTATATTCTCTTGGTGGGCCAGATAGGAAATTTCAAAATATCGATTCTAAACATTTACGCAACGAACACCGATGATCCCTCGTTCTTTAAAGAGATATCAGATGTTTTATCTTCCTTTGCAGAAGGGTTTTTAATCATGGGAGGAGATTATAATTATATTTTAGACTGAAAATTAGACCGTCAGCCTTATGATCAAGGACATAGGACAAAAAAATCCAAAGTATTGCAGAATATGATGGATCAAATGTGTTTGGTGGACATATGGCGCCACATTCACCCCAAAGAGCGCAACTACATATTTTTTTCCAAAGTCCATAGGAGTTATTCTAGAATACACATGCTTTGTGTACCAAAGAAAGATGCATATAAAGTTATCAAATGTCACATAGAAACAATAACTATTTCGGACCATGCTCCAGTAGTCCTTCAATTGAAGTTAGATGACAATATTGGTCCGAAAAAATGGAGATTGAATGTGTCCCTCCTGAATGATACTAAAGTGGTACAATATATAAAACAAGAATTAACCGAATATATGGAAAATAATGACGATGATGAAGTAAAGCCGTACTGAGAGGCAAGCTCATTGCACTTTCATCTAAAATTAAGAAAGAAAGACTAGAGAGAAAGATTATTGATTTAGAAAAAGAACCCAAAAGAACTAATGATGAGGACACATTAAATTCTCTACAACAACAAAGACAGATACTCAATGATTTATTATCATATAAAGCTGAAGGTTCATTAAGATTCGCTAATCAAAAATACTATGAATCAGGAAACAGAGCTAGTAGACTGTTGGAATTCCAACTACAGAAAGCCCAAGCCAATCATACAGAAGCAAAGATTATAAATCCTGTCTCTAGAAAAGTAGTTCCCCATCCTAAAGAGATAGCAGACGCCTTTTCTTTGTATTACAAAACACTTTATAGTTCTCCTGATGTCCCAGATAAAGAAAAGTTGTAAAAAATTTTTTGAAAAAGTGAATCTTCCAAGACTTGCAGATTCCCAATCCGATGCTTTGATTAAGCCAATCTCTACAAAAGAAATTGAATATGTGATAAAAAACTTAAAATCTAACAAGTCCCCAGGCGTGGACGGCTATCCTGGGGAGTTTTAAAGTCTCTTAGGGGTGAACTTGTTCCAATACTGCAGCGAGTGTTCAATTACGCATTAACCAAAAATGACCCACCCAAATCCTGGGCCCAAGCAACAATATCCGTGGTCCACAAAGAAGGGAAAGACCCTACCAATTGCTCTTCGTATAGACCAATAAGCCTATTATGTAGTGATTTAAAAATGTTATCTTCCATACTGGCCTAAAGAATCCAAACCCATATTACCTTTTTAATAGGAACAGATCAAACCGGATTCATTCCAAGTCAATTGGGGACAAATAACATCAGAAGTACATTAAATATTATGACATTTCCAAAATTGAATCATGAACCTTCAATGCTTCTCAGCCTAGATGCTGAGAAAGCATTTCATAGGGTAGATTGGATGTATTTACAACGCTCGCTGGAAGAAAATGGGATTTCACTCCAGTTTTGTTAAGTGGATAAAAGTGCTGTACTTGAATCCCATTTCAAAAGTGAGAGTAAACGGATGCGCCTCAGTAGAATTTGAATTGGAACGTGGGACTAGATAGGGCTGCCCATTGAGCCCCCTGCTGTTTGCTCTGAGTATAGAATCCTTAGCTGGAATAATGAGAGAAAACCATAAAACACAAGGAGTGACAGTAGGGGAAGCTGAATATGAATAGTCACTGTATGCAGATGACATCATCATGTACCTCACCCAACCACTGACCACAGTCCCAGAACTTTTGAACTATCTTGGGGAGCTTGAGCAAATATCTGGGTATAAAATCAATGAATCAAAATCACAGGCTATGGTGATGGTGTGTGAGAGATCAAAAGAGTTAGACAAAATAGTTACATTTAATTGCCCTAGGCAGGGATTTAAATATTTGGGGGTTATGATTACACCAAATTTCTGTCAATTATATAATGAGAACTATGGTAATTTACTCTCCAATGTTAAATTAGATTTGGAAAGATGGGATATTCTTCCACTGTCTCTCTTTGGCAGGATTTAATCTGTTAAAATGAACACTTTACCACGTCTACTGTATTTTTATCAAGCCCTCCCTGTATGGATACCTGCATTCATATTCAAATCCATAGACAAAATAATTTTTAAATTTGTGTGGAAAGGAAAAAAGCCTAGAATTCGTAAAAAGCTTTTAACCAGCTTAAAATCTAAAAGAGGTCTAGTGCTACCAAATTTTAAGTTCTATTATTGGGCTGCACAAATGCGAGGTTTGGTGGATTGGGTAGTTCAAGATGTAGAAACTAATTGGATTTAACTAGAGAATTTTGCTTCCCTACCTGTTCCATTAGAAGTGGCCCCCTTTCTGGGAAAGAAAAAATGGAGATCTTTCCGAATCAGAAATCAGTGGATTCAGTGTACACATCGCGTCTGGATTATTGTGAGAAAGAAACTGAATTTACCACTTACAAATTCACGTATGTCACGGATCATAAAACTTACTGACTTTGAACCAAATAAAATAGACGTCGGTTTCTCAAACTGGGTGGGAAAAAATTATTTTACACCAATTATTTGACAAAGACATTTCAAAATCATTTAAACAATTACAAGATAAATAGGGTTTGCCTTCAAAGGACTTTTACGGCTATTTACAGTTAAGAAGTTATGTACAATCAGCACATCGATGGGAGGATTTAAAAAGGTTGTCATCTCCGAACTATATTTAATTAAAACTATTAAAGAAAAATGTCAAATTAAACTTGTATCCAAATTGTACAGTTTGTTGCAATCTGACTTGTCAGACAACACGTTCGATGTAGAGGGGAAACGGGAGCTGGAAGCAAATCTAATTATTTAAGATGAAGAATGGATTCAGGCATGTGAAAATATACATAAAACTTAAAGCCCAGTTTGGAACGAATTCAGCTGGAAAGTCATGATGCGCTTCTTCAGAACTCCCTCAATAACATCCAAATTTAGTGGCACTAACTCAAATCTATGTTGGAGAAATTGTAACCTTATTGGAGACCATAGGCACACTTTTTGGGACTACCCCTTTTTAAATATGTACTGGAAAGGCATTCTGTCGGAGATCGGAACTATATTTATAGAGACCCTACACACTGTTTCCTTGCGGCATTTAAGGGATATGGACTGGAGAAAGTTAAGACGAGGCTTATTCAGATCCTCTTGTTGGTCCTGGCTAAAGGCTCCACCTCCTACCATAGTTCAATGGCAAGAAAACCTGAAGAGGGTCTACATAATGGAGAAACTAACCGCACAGCTTCACCTCACTTCTGGGCCCCTGTAATAAAACAAACAATTAATAGATATAAGATTAATATACTTCTCGGACTGATTTTGTTTTGTTTATTATAGTTTGTAAAAATTTCATATTGATAATCTTTTTTATATTTTAAAGTTGTGAACTTGCTGAGATGCCAACTGTTCTGTATGTTGTTATTGATGTACATTGTAATTTGCATATTTTCAAATAAAATTTGTTCAAAAAATAAAATACATACTTAAGTCTGTTTTTTGGGTCTTAGGCAATGCTTAAAACCGGCCAGTCAGTTTCTATTGGCCAATTAAAGTTCAGAAATAACTCAAGACACGCCCACCTCCACCCCGATTGGCCAGCTCGCAGTAAATAACCTGGGTTTTGTCATTAATTTATATTCATCTCCATAATGAAACAAGAGGTTTATTTAATTTAAAAGAATAAACATTAAAAACGTAGTGGTGAAGATTAACATTAAATTGTCATTTTTAATGATAATGTATTTATTACTAAATTATAAATAAAGCAAACCAAAATAAAGATGCTAATCAGCAAAAAAACAAACAAATAAATACTCAGAATATTCCAAACGAAACTGCAAACAAACCATGAATCAAACTTGAGAGATTAGCTGCCTGATGTTGTTGGTCAGAACCAGATAGTGACTCCAAGCTCTAATCACATGAGCGAGGTCCCGTCAGATGGTTTCTTATTTTAGATTCACTTCTGACCTGGAATGTTTTCCTGCAGCAGCTTCGTTCCTTAAAAGCCAAAGCCTACATTTCAGGACGTCATCACAGGATTTATGTGGAGAAACATTTTTTGTTTTCTTAAACTTGCTCCCTAAAGCAGAAGTGTTGTCTTTATTTGGTCTGCAGGAAGTGGTCAGATTGCCCCTGGAGTTCGTCCGCCAGTTATCCATCAAGATCCAGCATCAGAGACCAGGTGAGCTGTGTTGACGTTCTCTAAGGGGATGTTTTAGTCGGGCAGGAAAGAGACGCCTAAAATCTGCAGGACGGTGTTCTGAGGACCAGAATCAGAGTATCTCTTTGCTCGTGTTTCAGCCTGGCGCTGTGATAAAGTCATGGACATCTACAGCGGCTGCGCTCTCTACCTTCCCAACCTGACCACGCCCACTCCGCACCAGCCGACGCCCACGCCACCGCTGTGCATCGAGATCAAGGTACGCCGCGTTTCCCCTCGGACTGCCGCCACGGCTTCGGCTCTCTCAGCAGCTGCCTTGTGTCTTCCTGTTTCCAGCCCAAGTGTGGCTTCCTGCCGTCGCCGAAACACGTCGGCAAGGACATCAAGACCAGAGTGTGTCGCTACTGCATGCACCAGCACTCCAAGGTAGAGCCAGCAGGACCTCGCTGTGTTTCTCTGTCCTCCTGCAGACTTTTGTTCTGATTACTCGTGTCGACGTAAATTTAGCCAAAGAAAATCTGCAGAACAAAATCAAGATGTTCTGTTATTTCCCTCTGATTGAAAATAATCCTGATCTCAGTCCAGTTTCCCCAATCCCACAATAAAACCTTCTAATCTGGGTTTGAATGAATGCTGACATCTTGTGGTAAAGACTCGAAATGTCATGAAAAAAACTAAAGTATGTTCCTCTTATTTTCCTAAACTGATGTCCAAGTTGAAGATAAAATAACTGTGAACAAAACCTGTGAAAGTTTTAGCAAATCTATTAAAAAACATATTTAATATATAGAAACTGGTTTAATTGCATCATAAATATGAGCAAAACAATAAAACTTTAACTTTTTAACAATCAACTACAGGGAGAGGAGATCTATTTAGTTTAAAAGGTTTGTTAAAGAATTTAAAACCATAGAAGAAGAAATGCCCACCATGACCAGCTTATATATCGACTTAGCATGAACACAATTATCCAAAAATAAAATCCAGAAGCCAGGAGAGTCGTTTTAGAAAGAGTCTTAACAGAACCGGCCCACTGCTCTGCTGGGTCCAGTTAGTCTTGTGCTGGTTCTGCTGGTTTCAGGTTTCACCAGCAGCTCTGCTGTTTCTCTCTCACCTGCTCAGGTGGCCAACGGGAAGTGGAAGAGACGCAGCCTGTACTGTCCTCTGGACTTGTTCTCAGGGTGAGTCCAACTGATGCGTTCATTGTCCCTGGTTTTTTAGAGAACCGTCTCCTGAGTATCAGTCTGATGTGGTCTTCTGCTCCTCCTGTGCAGAAACATCCAGAGAATGAAGTTTGCCATCAAACACCTGATAGAAGAACCTCAGAACAACCTCAAAGTGTTTATGGTAGGAGAACTTTGGTTCTCTGATGTGAAACTGCTTCATGTTTCTGTTTGGTTGATAATTTCCTCTGTGACAGATTGTGAAGATCTTGTTTTCATATAACTGGGATTAGAGAGTTTATTTTTATTTAAGATAACTGGACCTCTGAACTAGAACTCAGAGCTGTTCTGCTTTCAGGGCGGTCAGTGTATTTACAGCAGTAAGGAGGGCAGCGGCGAGTCGCCCGACATCAACGCTCTGCTGCATCACCTCAGACCTTACTTCCTGCGTGGAAACCACCGCATCAACGGTCACGTGACCCCCAAAGCCATCCTGGACGACCTGATCCAGGTAGTAACGGGTTCAGGACTCTGCCTGGAGTCTGCTCTGTCAGAGTTAACAGTGAAGCTGGTCTCTGCCTGAAGGTCCTGGTGAACGCCCTGCTGACCCCCACGGGAGGAGACGGAGGTCACGTGACTGACAGAGCAGGAGAGGGGCGGAGCTTCTGTGAAGTCAGTCTGTTCAACCAGGAGTGGAATCGCCACGGTCAGTTTGTTCCCATTAGGAACCGAACATCATCAGAACTTGAGATATAAATCAACATAGTTATCATTTAAACTTGTAGCTATCAATAAAAACAGGAAATAGTTTCTATAAATCTGGAAAAAACATACTTTTCAAAATAAAAGCATCATACCATTACAGCTTTAGGTTCAACACAACAGCTGGGAATAAACCAGTGTTGGAAGTAGGACTTTGTTCACCTTTAAAAAAACATTGCTTCCTGTAACCTTCAAAATAAAAGCATAAATTGTTCATAGTTACTATTTGAAATGTATGTAGATAGAAGTTCATGATGGGATTTTACCACAGATGATTCCAAACTAAACCAAACCTAAAAGAAC
>JAVLVB010000468.1:823456-833516 GCA_032876305.1 Orestias chungarensis
TTAGAAATATTCTCTCTAGGATAGATGCTGAAAAGCTAGTCCATGCATTTGTTACTTCAAGGCTGGACTATTGTAACTCTTTATTAGCAGGAAGTTCACAAAATGCAATTAAAGGTCTACAGTTGGTTCAAAATGCTGCAGCAAGAGTTCTGATGAAGCTTAAAAAGAGAGATCATATCTCCCCAATTTTAGCTTCCCTTCATTGGCTCCCTGTCAAACGTAGAATAGATTTTAAGATTCTTCTTTTGACATATAAAGCCCTCACTAATAAGGCTCCATCGTATATCAGAGATCTGATTACTCCTTATGTCCCTAACAGAGCACTTCGCTCTCAGACTGCAGGTTTACTGGTGGTTCCTAGAATCTCTAAAAGCACAATGGGAGGCAGATCTTTCAGTTATCAGGCTCCTCTCCTGTGGAACCAGCTTCCAGCTTTAGTCGGTGAGGCAGACACCCTGTCTAGTTTCAAATCTAGGCTTAAAACCTTCCTGTTTGATAAAGTTTATAGTTAGGAAGAGGTAGAGAAGACAGCCTAATCTGATTGGGGAATGGAACTCTATACAGATGTTTCTCCTTTGCTCTACCTTCTTCATGTCTCACTCTACAGGATTATTTAAGTTTTCTATAGTTATGCTGTTGCTACATGCATGCTCAGTATGAGGGATTCCTGTAAAGTCAACAGTATCCTGTGCTTCTAATTTAGTTTTCTGTCTTTTCAAACCCCCAGTCGGTTGTGGCAGATGGCTGCTTGTACTGAGCCTGGTTCTGCTGGAGGTTTCTTCCTGTTAAAGGGGAGTTTTTCCTCTCCACTGTCGCTACATGCATGCTCAGTATGAGGGATTGCTGTAATGTCAACGATAACACAAGCCATTGTTCCTGCCTGCTGATTCCAGAGGAGTGAATGCTGCAAGTCAATGACTCGATGCAATCTGCTGGGGTTCCTTAGATTGGAAACTTTTTCAAATTGATTTGTTTTGATGTATGTTTGATTTTAATTGATTTTCTGTGAAGTGCCTTGAGACGACACCTGTTGTAAATTGGTGCTATATAAATAAACTGATTCTTGATTCTTGATTCTTTAATACAAGCAACCAATAAACATTTAATTTCATATTCCTCACTAAACTGAATGATTTATCAAACTAAAAACATTTATATGAATATTCTTCAAAAATAGACAGATGTTTTTGTGAAACACAGTATTGTTTAAGCAAAGCATGGCAGCAATAAAATATTCTGATTATGATAATAAAACATGTTTAAAGAAATGACACTCTCTCCCAGGCCAGCCGACGAACATAGTCCCTCGAGCATAACCTGGGTCTTCCTTTATGCCTCCTCCCAGTGGGACGTGCCCGGAACACTTCACCAGGGAGAAGTCCAGGAGACATCCTAACCAGATGCCCGAGCCATCTCAACTGGCTCCACTCGATGTGGAGAAGCAGCGACTCTACTTTGAGTCCCTCCTGGATGGTTGAGCTCCTCACCCTATCTCTAAGGGAGAGCGCAGACACCCTGTGGAGGAAACTCAGTTCAGCCGCTTGTATCTGGGATCTCGTTTTTTCGGCCACGAACCAAAGCTCATGAGCATAGATAAGAGTAGGAACGTAGATCAAGTTGTAAATCAATATCCTCGCTTTTTGACTCAGCTCTCTCTTCACCACGAAGGACCGGTACAGCGCCCGCATCACCGCAGAGGCTGTACCAATCCGTATATCAATCTCCCGCTCCATTTTTCCCCCATTCGTGAACAAGACAGCCAGATACTTAAACTCCTCCACTTGAGGCAGATTCTCATCCCGGCCGCGTCAAACTCGGCTGCGAACCGCACCAGCGAGAGCTGGAGATCCTGAGCTGATGAAGCCAAAAGGAACACATCATCTGCAAAAGCAGAGATGCAATCCTAAGGTCAACAAAATGGATCCCCTCAACACCTTTGCTGTGCCTAGAAATTCTATCCATAAAAGTTATGAACAGAATCGGTGACAAAGGGCAGCCTTGGCGGAGTCTACTCTCACCAGAAACGAGCCCGACTTAATGCCTGGCACCGGTCATACAGGGACCTAATATCCCATATCAAAGGGCCTGGTACCCCCAAATTCCCGGAGTATTCCCCACAGGAACCCCCAAGGGACACGGTCGAACGCCTTCTCCAGATACACAAAACACATGTAGACTGGTTGGGCAAATTCCCATGCAACCTCCAGGACCCTACTGATGTCATGGTTCAAGCCCTTCAGCTCTACAATGTCTGTGCTGATTACTCATTACCCTCACCTGCACTGTGCTGCTCCCTATGTAAACAGCTGCTCGTCATCAGCTCAGTGCTAGATCGTTTGTGTCCCCAAGTCACAGCTTTCAAGCCTTGCTTCATGTTTCCAAGAGTTTTCTGGTTTTTTGATCCTGCCTGTTTTTTGACCAAAGATTTTCGCCTAGTCCCTCTGCTTTTTGATGAGTCTGACCTCCTGTTGCTGAACCGTGCCGGTCTCTGACCCTGCCTCTACTTTGTTTGAGTGCTGGATTTTCATTACCTGAGACCCTCCCGTGCATGACCCGGATTGTTCCATGACTCAGTCTCTGGTGGGAGGTTTTCTGTCCCTGATGTCTGTCCCCTGACCCCCCTAGCCCTCTCGTAGTCCTTTCAACCAACTTCCCCAACGGCTGGATTCCTGACCCCTGTGGATCCCCTTCTACACCTTAATTTAGTAAATAAAACATTTGATTAACCATCTACTTGTTTTTTGACAATTTTGGGTTCTGGGTGTTTTTACTAAAAACGTTACAACTGAGGGTATAGAGCTGGTCCAGTGTTCCACAACCAGGACGAAAACCATCCTGCTCTTCCCGAGTCTGAGGTTCAACTATGCGACGACCCTTCTCTCCAGAACCCACGAATAGACCTTACCAGGGAGGCTTAAGAGTGTGACTCCCCTATAGTTGGAAGACACTCTACGGTCTCCCTTTTTGACTGCCACTGTCAATTCAGTGGAACATCCACCGATGTCCATGCGATGCTGCAGAGTCATGTTAACCAACACAACCCTACCAAAAGTGCTGATGTTTCATGTCTAATATATGTCCTTTCCTCCAGGCAATCTTTCAGTATCAATGCAAATTTCAGACTGTCTTACAGATATATCTGCACGGGTAAAAGGGTCACCATCTCAAATTGAACCTCTCCAAAACGGAACTGCATGCTATCCCTGCCAAGGAAACTATTCACCCCAATATCAGTATCCGGTTAGACTCCCGATCTGTGCCACTAGGTTGTAAGAAACCTGGCCGTCATGATTGTTGATCAGCTTACCTTTGCGCATCATGTTACCTCTGTCGCTTGATCGTGTCACTTCTCTCTATTCAACATCAGGAAGATTAAGCCATATCTAACTCAAAATGCAATACAGCTCCAAGTACAGACCTTAGTCAACTCCCATCTTGACTACTGCAACACCCTCCTAAAAGGTCTCCACACTGTACTGTCAGACCACTTCAGATGATCTAGAATGCTGGAGCCCGCTTGGTTTTCAACCTACCAAAATGAGCACATGTCACACCCCTGTTCAATGAACTACATTGGCTTCCCTCAGCTGCTCACATCAAATTTAAATCACTAATGTTGGCATACAAAGTGTTTGAGGGAATAGCGCACATCTACTTCAACACCCTCTTAAAGCCTTATGTCACTGCCCGCCCACACTGTTCCTCCAAGGAGCAACATCTAACACAGCAAATGCCCTGACAAAGGTCAATCTTGGCTTTTCTCATCTGTGGTTCCACGCTGGTGGAACAATCTTACATGCACTATCAGAGCATCAGCTTATCTCTCCACCTTCAAGAAATCCCTGAAGACCCAGCTTTTCTGAGAGTATCGCTTGCCCTTAAAGCTCTAATGTACTCATTAGTTCCTGATATTATATTGCACTTATTGTGTGGTAGTTGTATAATCTGTGTTTCAATTGAATTTTCTAGTTGAAAGAAATTATCCTTAATGTTAAATCCTCTTCCAGCATATTGCAGGTATCCTATAATTTGTGAACTGTGTCATATGTCATGTTTAATCCTCCGTGTTTCTGTAAGTCACTTCGGATAAAAGCGTCCGCTGAATGCGTAGATCTAAATGTAAATGAATATAAGGTTCAACTATTCGACGGACCCTTCTCTCCGGAGCCCCCAAATAGACCTTACCAAGGAGGCTTGACGGTGTGATTCCTCTGTAGTTGGAACACACTGTACGGTCCCCCTTTTTAAAAAGGAGGACAACACCCTGGTCTGCCAATCCAGTAAAACTGCCATTGATGTCCGCCCGATGTTGCAGAGTCGCATTAACCAACACAACCCTACAACATCCAGACCCTTAAGAAACTCTGGGTGAATCTTATCATTCCTTCCAGAGACGTTTTTTTATTATCTCATATACCAAGTTGTGGTCAACAGCACACCATCCCCAGCCTAGGGTGTCTTAGTGTCAAGAGCACATATGGACCGCCTTATGACTGAAAATGGTGGTAGTTATGGACAATCCATGCTGGGCACAGAAGTCTAACAACAAAAACGCCACTCAGGTTCAGACTGGGAGGGCAATTCCTCCAAACTGCACCTTCTTGGTCTCATTGTCATTGCCCACATGAGCGTTGAAGTCCCCCAGGAGAACAAAGGGAGAAAACGGGAAAGGTGCTCTCCAACATCCCCTTCAAGGTTCCAAAAAGGGTTGGTAATCTGAACTGAATAAGCACAAATAACAGTCAGGACCTATCCCCCCCACAGTCAGGACCCATCCCCCAACTCATAGGGGGAGGGAGGCTACCCTCTCATTCACTGGGATTACAGAGTCCATGAAAATCAGCCAGCTATGTAAGTGGATGGTGGGAACCATGAAGATCAGGCGGCCCTCTTGACAGAAGGCGGGAACCATGAAGATCCCGGGGCTCTTCAAGTTGACAGCGAGACCCATGAAGATCTGATCACTTGCCAAGTGAGCATTTATGGAAGCGGTGGAACCGGGGAGATGAGGCGGTGGAACCGGGGAGATGAAGGCACGGCCGAAACCCTTGGAACCCCTGGTGAGGCAATTTAGTGGTCAGGTGCCAGCAATAACACAGCTTGAAAGCAAGCGGCCTTCATGTGTTCTGCTGCCAAGAACAACCGCTTGAAGGTGTCACCAGGCGATGGTATGAAACTTTCTCTGGGGGCCCACGGCAGTGGCGCAAGACCCTTTCTGGATGCCGTCGGTGGTTGAAAACCCTCACTGGAGACTCTCAGCGGCTGAGAAACCGCACCTGCAGTCTGACAGCTCTGGAGCTTGGGAACTCTGGAGCAGATGTCCGTCATCTCCGACCTGCTTGGTGCACTCACTAATCTGAGGCAAGCAGGTCACAGTCCTCTCAGAAGACACAGGAACATGAGGCAAGCTCATCACAGCAGTCCCGGCGAGCTAAGGTACCAGATTGTTAACTGCCTTGATGGACGCTGGAGCTAGGGATTGAGGTTGGGCTGAGTCGCCCTCCTTATGGAACTTAGAAACGGAGGGCTAAGGTGGGTCTCTTCGGAATCCCCCATGGAACTAGAGAGCTGGAGGCGGGCCATCCCGGACCGTCTCTGGTATTTCAGGAACAGGACACTGAGGTGGTGACCCCCAGACCCCCTCATGAAACTCAGGAACAGGAACTCTCTTTACTGCAAAACACAGTCAAACCACTGGTGGCGTTTCATTGGAAGGCACCGCTACTGCCACTTCATCAGACTTTCGGTAGAAATGTTTACAAACCAGAGCTGTCAGTTTGCACCAGTCAAAGCAAGACGATCCCAAAGAGTGTTCACATGAACACCGTTTAGATTATTGATAGATAATATTCACAATATAATAATATATGATAAACATAAACTGCCTTTCTCATTTGGATCACATTTTCAGTCCAGTTTAACTGAAATCGATCAGAATATTCCGATTGGGTCGTTTATATGATGCATTTTAATTTCTGATAGGTTGTTCTGATTACTTGTGTTGATGTAAACTTAGCCAAAACAAATCTGATGAACAAAATGAAGAAAGTCTTTCATATGTTCTGTTATTTCCGTTCTGATTAAAAAATAATCCTGATCTCAGTTCAGCTTCCTCAATCCCACATTTAAACCTTACTAGATAGTTTGAATAAATGCTGACATGTAGAGGTGACGACGCAAAACGTCATAAAAACATTAGAGTACATTCCTCTTACTTTACCAAACTGATGTTCTTGTTGAAGATAAAATAACGTAAACACAAAGGATAACATGGAGCATACCTTGTAGCAAATCTATTAAAAGTCATCTTCAATGTAAAGAATCTGGTTAAATTACAACAGTTTAAAAGTATGCTTGTTTTGGTTCTGGGGAGGCCGGACTAAGAGCTGCTTTGGTTTCAGAGGGTTCAGTGTATTTACAGCAGTAAGGATGGCAGTGGCAAGTTGCCCAACATCAACACCCTGCTGCATCACCTCAGGCCTTACTTTCTACATGGAAACCACTGTTTCAATGGTCACATGACCACCAAAACCATCCTGGATGACCTTATCCAGGTAAAGCAGCTCAGAGGTCTCAGGCTTTAAGGTCTGGCTATAAGGTCACTGCTTGAAGTCTAACCTGTCAGGGTTAACAATGAAGCTGGTCTCTGCATGAAGGTGCTGGTAAGCACCCTGATGATCACAGGTAACTGACAGAGCACGAGACGGGCTGAGCTTCTTTAAACCAGTCTGTTCAACTAGGAGTGGATTCGCCAGTGTAAGTTTGTTCTGATTAAGCGGAATCAAACATCAGAACTTTCAAGCAGATTTTTCAGTTTTGTTGTTTCGTCACACTTTCAACTATGAACGAAGTTTAACTTTGTTTGTAGAGAAATCCATGTTTTCTTTAGAAGTGAAAACCTTTTTTCCAGATGTATCTTTTATCTCTAACAGATATGGTAACTTCTATTCTGATCTCAATATGTACCAATATTTTTCTTGAAGCCTTAACGACAGGAAGTGATGTCACACACAGACAAAAACTTGAAGGTTCCTTTTCAACAATATTTCAGGAGAGCAGCAGAAATGTAGGTCCTGTCTCATTTCTTGAAAATAATTTCATACACAAATATTTTTGGCAGGGTTAGAAATAAATGTGAGTTTCAATGTGAGTTTCTGGTTCAGAAGCTTTTAGGGAGAGAAAGTGACGTAGTTGGAGACGATCAAAAGCGCTATCTCTGTCATTCAGGTGTGTTTAGTGGAGGAGTAGATCCCCATAGCAACCATTTCAACCTGAGGGAGGAGAACCAGTCCAGAAGAGATTTAAAAAACAGGAACTGAACATTTACTAAAAAATAAGAGCCTGCAGATGTCACACATTAGATCATTGAAGCTTTGGGCTTAAAGCTTTTGGAAATCAGGACTATGTTTAAAATGAAGCGTAATTAACATATTTAAATAGTTATTAATAGAACTTGTGGCTTAAAGAAAATGGAGATTTTTAGCATAGGAAGTATGTTCCATATTTCTAAAAAAATGTAACCTAAACAAAATATAATAATAAAAAAATGGAGCTTTTCTATTTTGGCAGCAGACCATTGCAGCTTTAGGTTTAACTGTACTGCTGGGAATAAACCAGTGTTGGAATTTGGACTAGCTTCCTGAGAACTTCAAAGTAAAAGCATACATATTCCATACTTAAAATCTGAAATTTAAGTAAATAGAAGTTCATGATGGGATTTTAACACAGATGAATGTTCCATACAAAACCAATAGTAAAATAACATTTATATTGGAATTTTAAAATGAAAAATCAACATCCTTTCACAAATCAAGGTTTCATATTTTACAAACCGCTTTATTGTAGAATTGTTACAATCATTCCTGCTGAAACCAACCCAGTGATAAAATATGGTCTATTTTAACATTTCAAAATAAAGCTTACTGAAAATTTAAAAATAAAATCCCAAAAAATAAAACTAAAATAGAATAGTAAGTGTATTAAATAGTTATTACTCCTGGTAAATACAAGTTTTTAGATTTAGTTCTTTAAATAAAGTCTTTAAACGAAACTCAAGGGAAGTTTATGTTCACACTCGGAGAACAGTAATCAGGAACACAGAACACTTGGTGTTTATGTATTTACAAACAGCTGATCACATTAATGCATTCATATAGAGGTGCATCCAGAAACTGATCACATGAATCCAGAAATAGAATGAGCAAAATGGTTTAATAAACTAAAGATCTGCTGAGATTATCTTCAAAATATAAAAACCAAGCAGAGTTTTCTTCTGTTGCGTTAATTAGCCTGGTCTGATCAATAAGGTTTCATTTGGACTTTTTGTTCTTCATGCAGAGGAAATCAGAGCTGCTTTTTGATCACTAGATCTTCACTGGGAGGATTTTTACTCTATAAATGTTGAAGAATTGAAACATCTTGTCAGTGAAGGTTTGTATGAAGGTGTGTACAGTATGTGTTACTATCCAGATCAGAGAACGACAGCTTTCCTCTCTCCTAGTCCAAGTTCACTCTGATCCTCTGGAGAATCTTCTGGACTGAGATAAATGTGGGGGGAGCTGGTGGAGACGTCGCTGAGTATTTACCTTTACAGTACCGAATAGCCAACAATGCAGACTCTATCTCTCCCTTCCGTGGGACAGACTCTGCTATTAGACCAAACAACCAGACTCTACTCTCTCCAATATCAACATCCAAGATGTGGTTCCCTGAGTTAAAACTCTCAGAACTCAGAACAGAACATGATAGATCAAATCTCTCAGGATTATCAGGAAGTTGTTTATCCTCTCCTGTTAGAGCCATAAATAGGATATATTTAAGTTAGTTGTAGGATGGTTTGTTTTTTATTTTATTATATTTAGTTAAGAAGACTGATATTTGTTCAGGTCATTTTTATTGGGAAATTTAGTTTTATTTTGAAATGCTTACATATATTGCATTAGAAAAACTATTAAGAGAGAATTTAGACAGGACGGATTACCTAGACACGGCGCACTACAGTTTTTGACCGTGTACACTGTGTATTTTTTGGGAACCAAGAAAAGGAGATTGTAAAGTTGATTTATCGTCATTTTTTGTATTTGCATTTTTTACATATAAAGAATTTTTGTTAAGTTCACGGTTCGCACGCGTCCTTTACTTCCAGTGTCTAAGGAATGACACAGATATTGGATCTGTTGCCATAACATTAGTCAAAAACTGGCTCCAAGAGGATAAAAGGACATTCAAGAAAGAAAGGAATGAAGCAGAAGAAGTTTTTTAAAGACCAGATGTTAAGAGTCATTCTCAACACTTGGATTGCCGTGAGTAGCTGACCTGCTAACAAGCTAATAGCGAAGCTAACTATGCTAACGGAGGGAGCTCCCATTTACACTGCATAAGTTGTTTGTAAGCAAGAAGACATTAGAGCTAAAAAGATTTTTTTTACGTTTATGGTTTATAAAAAGCCTTTTTTGAACATATGACAGTTTGTCTGAAAAAATTATTGGACATGGAGGAGAAACGATCGTTTGATGCCGCATCAGACGCAATGCAGGCAGGTGACCACAAGAGGGAGCCAAAGTACACACAAAAGGCACTTGAGGAGAAGCTCCACAGGCTTATTGGACAAAGACGGGCAAAAATGGCTCAGATAACGGCTAAAATGAAAGAAATAGACAGAATGAAAAATAATGAAGAGCATGTGGATAAAGTGGAATCAGAAACATGTCAAAGTTTTTACAAGCTGCATGAAGAATTCGTATTGCTAAACAATAATGTTGCACAGATGTTACCTGAAGATGAAGCTAACACAGATCAGTGTAACTGGTATGAATCAAAGGCAGCTACTATTAAACAGTTTTTGCAGGAGACTGAAAGTTAGATTCAAGAACGTAAAAGACATGTTTTAAATGAAGAGGAGGTTACCCCACATGACAGTGTTTCTGTGATAGCTGATCTTCGTCGTCAAAGAGGTACGAGCAGATCGAGTTCCAGCACTGAAAGTTCTTCAGTTTTGTCAAACACTAGTTCAGTTGCTCGCATGAAAGAGGAGGCTAAAAGAGCAGCTCTTCTAGCACAA